>JAQGCH010001452.1:0-15621 GCA_034699485.1 Nanhermannia elegantula | reverse complement strand
CCTTTACTCATCACAACGCTTATCGCTAAAGCGTTGAAATAAATATATTTTTCATGTTTTTATATTTTATTATTAAACAATAGTATTTATTAAATACTATTTATTAATCATAAATCATTTGAATCTCATATAACATATGTTTTTCGATTCACTTATAAAAGACCAAAATTGAAATCTTATTCTTTAAGTCGATTTAAATCTAAGTGAATCCAAAAATTAAAAGTTATGTTCAAACGGTTTGCAATTAAATACCATTTATTTATTGCAAATGTGTATTAAATATTATTTAAAAACAATGCTCTGCTTATTTACGCTATAATTGAGTTTTACTTTAGATAAACGACTTATATTTTATTTATTACTAAAAAGTTTGTAACACTTTTTATATGTATAAAAGTTTGATTGTAGTCATGGGTCAGACGGAGAGGAAGAGCGAGAATTCCGGAGAGAATACACCCAATGATTGATGTGCTGAAGAAGTACATCAATTGATTGTATGAATATTTAATGATTTTAGAGATTTTATATAAATTATTATGTGTAGGATGTGCTGGACTTTGCTTCACTGGACCTTTGCTTAAATCTGAAGTTATACGAAAATAAACAACTTTTTGATTATTTTATTGATAATAATAAGTCTCCACAAGAAATAGAGTTCTAAGCCTTAGAAGTGAGGCAAAGACCAGTACAATATCAATAGTAGTAATGGTAATGATTTGCAGATAAGTTAAGAAGTGTATGAAAATACTTCGTTTGGTTCTATAGTTAGACACAAACTACAAACTACTTATTTATACTGTAATCAAGTGGTTGTGGTTACACCCAAGAGAACATGTCTCGGGTGGTACTCGAGGGTCAAAAAGGGCAAAACATAACATTACATGTAAGACGAAGTTCAAAAAGTAAAACTATCTTTTTTTAATACCTGTATCTATTTTGACCCATAGCTAAAAGTAGGGAAAAGTCTAAAACCGCTGTTGTATTAAACATATTATACAATATTTAATTATGAGTAAGCTTTAAATCCAATACAAGGCATTCATCTAATGTGCTGTAAGAACATTTATCTCATTTATCTATCCTTTTCTCAAATAAATAATCACAAACTCATCAAATAATTCATTTATAATGACTGCCTGTGAAAGAGCTATTAAATAGTGAACCGCACGTAATATCTGTGAGTTAGAGATTAAAGTTATCCCAAAAGTTTTAGAGACTTTAGTCGAGTCTACTCGAGTTATGTAAGCTCATTTCTATCCTACTTCACAACCTTCTTCATTGTTTTTTTTAACTAAATTAATTTGAAATGAGGCACACCTTATATTGTTTAATCTTTATTAATATTCTGATCAGTTTTCTGAATGAGAGCTATTTAGCACATTTAGCATACTTACGAAGCCTTAGTTTTGATGCCTAAATATTGAGCAGGAAGGTTATTATTTAACCAAAAAGCATTTATTCAAAAATTGTAAGCTCCTCTGCATTTAAACACTAAATTTTAATCAATTTGAAAGATTAGAAACTATTGTTCAATATTTGTTATTTTGGTTGAGTTATAAACCTTACAAACTGTTTGGTAGTAGAGAATCAAGTTTGGAGCCATTCATGAAATGGGTGTCAGACTGGTGTAGAACAAATATTTTCCTATCACTCAAAATAGAGCCAATTCGTACTCTAAATTCCTAAATCTGTGAGAAGTTGTTTACATACACTTTGAACCAGAAGTATGTGATTTGGCATTAATACTGCATTTAATGACTATTCATGTGATAACAAATTAAGAATAATTTTATTTTTTTCATTAATATTATTTTATAATTCATTATTTATGTGCCATTTTATACATTTATATGAATACTACTCGTATTTGATCACATATTTTGTATAACAATTAATATAACGTTTATATGGTTTGTAAAAAATTTCTGTCATTTCCTACAAAATGATCAAAAATTCAAGAAAAAGACGTTTCAAAAAACAGAGTTATAGGAAATTATTAAAAGTATCCAATGATGTGGGACTGGCCTTCACTGACGACTTGTTCAAATGCGAAGACAAATCAGTTGCAATCACTTCTCAATACAAGACATCCTTAGACTGCGGCAAAATTGTATGGAAGCGACCGAAAGAGATCGTAGACATTCCCCACTTTCTATACCGCGAAAAGTTAGGACCCGCACAAGCGGTCGAGTTTGTCGGTAACGGACCAAATCAGTGGCTCATCGCTGCCTGTATTGCAATCGCCACTCATAGAAATGTCTTATATAAGGTATTCTTTTTAAACACCAGTTCAGAGCATAAGTGTCTTTTGCACAGACAGACCACCCGTCGCGTTAGTTCTATATACATAGCAAAAAAGTACATTATTTGAGACTATTTTTCAATAACTCTGGAAAAACTATTGTGAAAATCAAATTTCTGATGTTTTTTAGTTTTTATCTTTTGTGAAAGACCCTGAGCTCATGCGAAATACCGATACAATAGTGAAGTTGAAGTGACTTTAATCAAAGTAAAATTCATTTATTTATAGGTCATTCCCAAAAGTCAAATACATTTTTTGCGCGGAATTTTAAAGTTTAGTTTTTGGCATTTTGGACACTGGACTAAAGTGGTGATCGATGACAAACTGCCGATCGGTTTCGATAATGAACTTATTTTTAGTTCGAGTCGATGTAAACTAGTTTATTGGCTTCCATTGCTTGAAAAGGCTTACGCGAAACTGTACGGCTCTTATGAGGCGATGGCCACTAAAGGATGTCTCGAAAATGCCTTAATGGATATGACAGGTGCTATCGTTGAAACTATTCCTATACTAAACGATGGCAAAGAAAGAGAACAATTCAGGTTAATATCTGAAGAACTGGACAAAAAGGCAATAATTTGTGCGAAAAGCAAAGTAAGTGCACTTCATGTAATATTTTTGATATTTATTTTAATGTTCAACTGTATTAACCAAACAATAGGACAACAGTTCCTTCCAAAGCAATACTTATGGTTTACATAACGACCGAATTTATATTATAAAGAGTATTAAGAAGCCTTCGAGTGGTACTTTTCGAAAAACTTTTACTAAAGATAGTGGTAAAGACAGCGCATCTATTCGTGTCCTCAACACTATTGCAGACAAAAAGAAAAGGTATTTTCTAATTATTAAATAATTTTCATGTTCACTCATTTTCATGCTTTACTCGAATTCAAATTTATTTAGCACTCAATCGCATTCACATTCAGACAGTTTGCAGGATATTTGGTATGAATTCTTAAATTTAATTAATTTTCTGCTCAACTAATTGTTTTATGATTATTAGGCTATCGATAGAAGAATTTGCCAAATATTTTGAATCGATTACAATATGTCGTACTTATACAACAGAACGTGTATCTGAAGCTAATGGACAATCAGATTCTCAATTCTGCTTTGATGTACATCAAGATTTTGGTGAAGTAATGATTGATTTAATGCAAAAGAATTCGAACCAATTTGTTGGACTTGGTTTCAGAATATATAAAGTGGAGATCAATAGAAATTACAAAATTCATGATTTGAGTCGAATTCCCGTCATATTAACTATAGATTCAGCCAAAATTCGTAATGTATTCAAAAGGATCGAATTAAATTTTGGGCGATATGTACTCATACCTAACTGTTCGAATTCAGAGATGGAATTAATTCTACGAATTTATTCAACTAAAGCCTCAAATTTAAAGTATTATTTATATACTAACAGTAAAAATAGTAAAATTTAGATTCAAATGTTTTACGAATTTCTTTATATTCTATAGAATTTTGAGTCAAGACATGCCGAGAAAGAATATATTACCCTTTCTTTCTCCAAAGTATCCGAAATACGTGACACGAATTGTCATTAAGAGTGCCAATGGATTGGAAAAACAGGACCGCTTTGGATGTATAGCATTTAATTAATTAAAAAAAGTTAACTTTTAAACTAATTGTGTTTTTGCTTACTTAAGCCGCTAATCCGTATTGTGTAATAAAATGTGGCCGAAAAGTGGTCAAATCTGCTGCTTTACACGAAACACTAAACCCTGAATGGACTAATTTTAGTGCAATTTTTTATCACGAAAGATATGCTTCCATAACAATTGAGGTTAGCCTTAACCCATCCAATCAATAGAATTCAATATTTTTATAAGTTTAATATAAATCATAATTAATAGGTTTGAAAAAAATACAAAATTTAAATTAATTGATTTGCAAATTTATATAAATGAATTGCAGATATGGCACCACAGTTTGCTTATCGACTATTTCATTGGTCAGGTAGAAGTACTTCCAAAAATCACAGGAGTTAATGATCTCACATCTACTCAGCAATTAGAGCTTTGTGGTCGAAAGAAAGGCGAGAAACGTGCGGGTCATCTCATCTTAGAAGTTAATACATATGAAGATTTGAGAGCTTTCTAAATGCATTTCAATGAAATGCTTTCCTTAATTCCATTATATTTAAGCTTTTGTATTAAGTTTATAACTCTTGTGCATTACAACAAAATTATATTAATATAATCGAACACTTATATTAATATAAATACAAATAACTTATGATTAAGGATTCTATGTTTAGGTATTTAACTATTGTTTATTATAATTGCTACCAAGTCTACAGGTTTAAGGGATTTCAGGTATACACGAATGGCATAAAAACAAGCATTTTGGAGAGTTTATAATCACCTAAAATCATGTATTTTACTGGTTAGCGACTAATTTTAGGTTAAATAACTATTTTAGGTCTTTTGTATAAAATTTAATTGAAAAACGAAATTGTTTTCCAGTTATAATTGTGTTTTCTAAAAAATTTATAAAAAAATTGACGCGAAAATAATTTAAAAACTTTTTAGCTCAAAAAAATGAATTTTCGGTATTTTTGACATAAAATAAATACCTTTTTAAAGCAACAATTTGTCGATTTTGAGTCCCCTTATTAGATACCTATAAACACCTAAACATAGAATCCTTACATATCATTCCTTTTAATATAATTATTATATAAGAAACAACTTATCGAAAATGATGTCCTTCGACATTGATATTGATGTCACTAATAAGACTGGTCTTAATTCAAACTCTAAAGATAGAGTTAATTTAACTAATAATTTGAGAATTAGTATTGAAATAACTTAAATAAGAAAGACTTGCGTGTATGGGTCAGTGCATATCATAAAATTATAATCACTTTACGTTTAACCAAGTATTTAGTTATTGTTGAGATTATTTTTATGTTTCTATTTTGAACTAATAGTTGAGTACAACTATATATTTATGTAATAGCATGTAATTATTTATTGTATTCTTCATTTTTGCGATTTTAAAACCAAGTTTAATGCTCAGCCCATATGTATGTTAAGTCTATTCAAAGTTTGCTCTTATTGTACTCTAAATTGTGCGCAATTTCTATAACTTAATTGTATTAAAATTTATTTACATTAAAGTTTATTTACATTAAAGTTAATATTTGTATATACTGTATATTATCAAACAATTAATAATACGTTTCTCATAAATATGTATATTTATGATATAATTCATAGATTTAAATATAACGCTAAAAGAGCTAAAAGTAGTGCAAATTGAATGCAATAGAAGTGTTTACGTTTCTATGACTACACATCAAAGTTGTGCTCCTATTAAATGATTAAATGTTATCAAAACATGTGATATAAACAAAACATTATATAATTAATAAATGAGTTGAGTTCGGGTCAATTCATTATATATTTAACAATTAGTTTAAATCTAAATATTTTATACTTTTACTAAATTATAGAAATATATGGAAAATATTTATTAAACAATTATCAAAAGCCATAAAAATACTCGAAATAATAGTGAATTTCCATAAAAGAGCATTATTTGTATTGCATTAGAAAAGAGATAATAATATAAATAAAACTAATATTTAATAATTAGAAAGCAATGGGATCTCAAAGTCTTTCGATATTAATCGAAGGTTTTTGGGCGTCTCTGACCGGCGGCTGGTTTTTCGATACCAAACAAAGCCATTTCTCAAATGTATTTCATTTATATATTTGGCTCTTATTCTTATGCCTCCCGTTCATAATCCAATTGATGGCCACCTCATGGAAACCATGGATCGCATATTGTGTCACAATTGGTGTCATTTTCACTGCCATTAAACTGATAAATGCATACCTTCACAGACTCTTTGATTTCGGTGAGTGTGTGGTCGAGGAGTCGTCGAGTCATAAGTCGGACGATGAGACGGATGGCAATCAAACCAATGCTAATGCTATCGAACAAAACGACAATTCATTACTTAACTCAAGTGAAAGGAAAGAAAACATTGAAATGATTGTCATCGCAGACAATAATAATGTTAATAATAGTGAAAGAAGTGATTCTTTAGGATTATATCACAATAATAGTAATACTATTAATACCATTAATACTAATAATACTATTATTAATAATACGAGTGTTTATAATAGTAATGATTACATCGAAAGAATGACTTCCAATAACACCACTACGAGTGTGATTGACCTCGAGGTTGATGTTCATCACCGAAACAGTTCCGGTTCTTCTATTGGAGTTTCTTCTGAACGCTCTAAGAGTCAAAGCGAAGCTCTAATTAGTAATGAAATAGTTGTGGCCAACAGTCCCTCATTAATGACCACATCTGCGGGTCTTTATGTACCAAATCATCAGTTATTAGCTTCAGAATTAAGTAATTGTGATAAAAATGGTGTTATGTCTCACATAAACACAGTGACAGTCAGTGCTATGAATCTTACGAATCAAAGCTTAGAAATGGATGAGAGCTGTGATGCCATGAAATGCACTTCACTAGAGCTTGGATTTATGGCTCAAGACCCGGCTGTGCTCAGAGCTCAGGCCAATCATAATAACGAACTTCAGTCTAATCGGAAACGTGTGGAGACTGCAGTCGTGAGGAGAGCCAGAAGTGAATTGGAAACAACTCAGTGTTCGTCTGATAAAAAATTGTCATCTCTTCCACCGTCACATCCAGTAAGCCTTGAAATCATTGGAACGTCAGTTCATGACAACGATTTGCTCAATGTTTCTAACAATGAAAACGATCGCCAATCGAATGAAGTGTTGAGACGAACGACACCTAATCTTAATGAAAAGAGTTCAACAATTATCGAACAAAACAGTGATAACCAAATGCCAAATAATCACAATGTAATGCCATTAAAATGTGAAACAGTTAAGACATCATCAGTTATTTCTGATCACAGAACTCAAAATACTGCTAAACAAGAATCTCATGTATTGGCTGAAGCGGAGACATCTGCGAAGAGAAACCAATCGAGTGATTACGACGAAGGAGACGAAAGTGATGTCTCTTTAGTTGTCAACTATTCCACTAAAATAAAGAAACGAAAAGTTCCCAAATCTTCGAAACCGAGAAGAACTTTGAATAGAAGGAAAGTTTCCAAATCTTGTAGTTCAGGAAAGATTTGTGCCTCTTATAAAAAATCAGTGGAAAAGATTTTGCAATTCAGTGACACCACTTCTAGCAATGATTTCACTAAAAGAATTCCAGTTAACTATTCGAGTGAGTCTGACATCGAAAGCAGTCATAACGGCAGCGACTCTTATACCAGTCATAGCAGCACTTCATTGACATCAAGTCATTCTTCCATCTCTTTTAATGACGAAACAACTCCATTGACTTCTTCACTGACAGCAGAAAATGATAATAAGACCTCTTCAATGACGTCTAGAAATAATTCAGTAGCGCTCGAACCCAAATGCATTGCCGGACCTTCAAAGCAATCAACTTATGATTCAAACACTGAAATTAGTAAAAGAATGTCAAATATAATGTCAAAAAGTGAAACCGTTGAGAGTGAACACGAACTCAAAAGATTACGCAATGAATTGCAAAGAAGAAGGAAAATGTATAAAAGAGTTGAACCCAATGCATATTCACATCAAAATATAGATCAATCAGAGTTTGCCAGCGATAATATCGACGCTTCGCATAGCAATGCCTTAGAATTATCACAAACTGCTTCTGCAGAGAATGGTCCGCCGCCATACTTGTTGGCTCGCATTCTATCAGTTGCCGGAACACATTTAGCGAAATCACACGAAGACTCAACTGTAGGTGCGGTCCATGTGTTTCAAGACGAACGCGGAAATTGGTTGACCTATACGTTCGACGAGAATAGTAGTGGTGTTGCACGAGGTTTGATGAATAGCGATAAGGCATTGATTGATATTGAGTTGTTCGCAATGCATAGTCAGGGATATGCAGGAATGCATAAATGGAACTCTTCCTCATCATCTTCAGGATCTACTGTAGTGTTGGACAGTCCGGCAAATGTGTTGCACACACCGAAAATGTTACAGACGGACCTTTTGCGCTCACATTTCGCTGATAGTGAGTTCAGTGGTGCTCTTCAGCCAAACGATAATAGATTGTTCGCAGAATCATTTCCAAGTGAGTTCTTTTAAATAAATCTAAATTAAGTTCAGCTTTCGTTAAGTTCTTACCCATGAGTGGTATAAAGTTCTCGTTCTTTGAAATTTCAATTTTTAAATATGTTCATAAATACTTGTGAATGAATTTTATTTAATCTGAAACCACTTTAGTCTAAAAGATTACTTTAATAATTCAGATCCATATATAGTACAGTATAGGTTTGTAATGCTATTAATAATTAATGTTATTAAATAATTACAGTCACAGCATTTCCTCGAACGCGCGGCACAAGACGTTTAGATTTAGCGACAAGTATTTTATTTAATCACAATTCTGGAGCAGGACTTAATACTGCAAATATGTCAGAGATGTATCCCATCAGATTCGGAGAGTCACCCGTACAACCTCACAAACCGACTCAATATTATAAATTATGGATTTTTCCCTTTAAACCAATCAAAGTGAGATTCGATCGCTTGACTCTATTGGCCTTACTCGACAGAAGCCTCACATCATTTGAATTGATAACATCCATACTATTGGCAGTACTCGTAGCTATTTTTGGTGCAGTTCTTCTTTACAAAAATTTCTTCCATGACTTATGGTTAATAGTTTTCTGTTTAGTCATATCAAGTTCTCAATACACACTATTGAAGGTATTTAACACTGTTTTAATACTTAAAAAAAGATTTAAGACTTATTATCATTAAATATCTTAAATGACCAGAGCGTTCAACCCGATGCCGCTTCTCCTACACATGGCTATAATCGCATAACACTGTACAGCAGACCCATTTACTTCTGTCTTTCAAGTATAATATTATTATTGAGTCAATACTATATCGACAGTCCAAATAAGAACTTATCGTTTAAAATATATGGAATCGATTTGTTTAGTCTTAAGAATATTGAACTTATACGGGACGGAAGCATATTATTTCTGCTGAGTTTTCCATTTTTGTTTAGTTTTGGTCTTTTGCCACAAATCAGTACATTTTTAATGTATTTCTTCGAACAAATAGACATTTATATATTTGGCGGAACGGCTGCTACTATGGGTCTCACTTCAGCCACTTATAGTCTTTTTCGAAGTATTTTTGCTATTATTCCACTCTATGCTTTCGCTCTGATAGCACTCAATGGTTCCACAAATACACAAAACGCTACTTTTTCAGTATTTTGTGGTTTATTGCTTTCGATGTGTTATCATTTGAGTCGAAGCTCTAGTGATCCTTCAATTTACTGGAATTTAATTAAAGGTTGTTTCACATGTAAACGCTCTAAACTTAATTTTGCCAAAAATGAAAACATTCTAAACTCATCTCAAGTCACAAACGATGAAACAGACTTTAGTGATAGACAAGAACAAGAAATAACTGATCCGTTGCCAAACAAATTAGAAAAAACAGTCGTAAGTTATTCTTTGATATTAAGTAATTTATATAAGTGTCTCATTTGAATTCATTCACAATTTAGTTAATGCGACTGCAATCAGACTTAATTATATGTGTGTTCATCACAATAGTTGTGTTCGCCACTCATGTCAGCACTATTTTCACTTTAAAAGTATGTATACATCTGTTTGCAAATTATTTCAAACTTTTATATTGAAATCTATTTATATTTAGCCATACGTTGAAATTTGTGTTGTTTTGTGGGCTATTCTTTGGGGTTTTATTTTGCACTATATATTGAATCATTTTCGAAAACAACTTCCATGGCTTTGTTTCGCACATCCAGTCTTTAGGGCTAAAGAGTATAATCTATTTGAAGTCAAAGGTCTGATTAATTAAAATTGATTAAATGATTCAAAGCTAAGATTTACTGTAAATTATATGAACTTAAGGTCCGGCAAAAGTGATGTGGTTTGAAAAAGTTCACGCTTGGCTTTGGCTCATAGAGAAGAATGTGATCTATCCGTTAGTCTTTTTAAGTGCAATAACAAATGATGCGCCACTTCTACTCGATTCTAATAAATATGGCATTTAGTAAGTATAGTAATATTTTGGCTTTAAGTTCATTACAATCTCTGCATTGTTGCAAACATTAGGATAGGTTTGTATGCAATTTTCCTAAAGTCCGTTCATAAAGTTATTTCACATGATTTCCAGTAAAACTTTACTCAAACTAAAAATTATGGACAACTTTTTGTCTATTGTGTAAATCAATTTTGCATATCCACTGACTTTAGGAGCGCAGTCAAAGTATTGTAACATAGAATCTGTGACTCGATTTGCAACAATGCTTTTACCTAATGTTATAAAATGATGACATACTATGAGATGCTTTTATGATTACAGTTTGGGAACTCTAATAGTAGTTGTCTGTGGTTTCAAGTGTTTGAGAAGTGCCTTCAATGACTCGTCGCATAATTACATTATTTTACTATTTACATATTTATTTTTCAACTACGATCTCGCGTTACTCTCAGAGCCATTTTTATTGAACTATTTTGTCATTTCAATCGCTTATTTTAAGGTAATTTTAATTCAATTTTTGATAAATTATCTGTAATTACAAATTTGTTATCAGTTTTATGAGCTATTACTGAAAGTGCGTTTTGTGGTGACATACGTTGCCCCATGGCAGATCACTTGGGGGTCAGCTTTTCATGCCTTTGCTCAGCCTTTCAGTGTTCCGCGTATGTATCAGTTGTTTAAATTTTATTTTTATTTGTTATTTTTATTGCTAATTCATGTAATTGAACAGATTCTGCGATGCTATTCGTTCAGGCAGTCATATCATCAATACTTTCAGCACCTCTTCAGCCAATCCTCGGAAGTGCCATATTCTTTGCTTCTTATGTAAGACCAATAAAATTCTGGGAAAGGGATTATAAGTAAGTTTAGTCTTCAGTTTTTTTGTGTATTTTTAATTTTATTTGTTTGTAATTTAGCACTAAAAGAGTGGATCATTCAAATACTCGGCTCGCATCTCAACTGGAAAGAGCACAATTAGGAGCTGATGATAATAACCTCAACTCAATATTTTATGAGCATTTGACGCGTTCACTACAGCATTCTCTTTACGGAGATTTACTATTAGGCCGTTGGGGAGAAGTTTCGCAGGGAGACTGCTTTGTGTTGGCAAGCGACAACTTGAACTGTTTGGTCCACTTAATAGAATTGGGCAATGGTTTGGTCACATTCCAGGTCAGAGGTTTGGAATTTCGGGGCACTTATTGTCAACAGCGAGAAGTTGAAGCTATAAGTGAAGGCGTCAGTGAAGATGAGGGCTGTTGTTGTTGTGAACCAGGTTTGTGTTGAGAAACTTTAATTTTCAAAACTAAAGCATAACAAATGTTAATGTTTTCAATTAATTGTACGCAAAATAAGATATATTTATAAATTGTTATTCAATTTTAGGACATTTTCCCGGAATGCTATCAGTTAATGCAGCTTTTAATCAGCGATGGCTTTCCTGGGAAGTGACGCACATTAAATATGTATTAGAAGGCTATTCAATCTCAGATAATTCTGCTCTAACTATGTTACAGCCCTACGATCTAAGAAAGGCTCTCATTATTTATTATATCAAATCAATAATATATTATTGCATAACATCCAGAAGTCTAGAAAAATGGTTAAAACAGACAGAAATTATGGAAGCGGTTGCGTGTGTCAGGGATCAGAACTATGTAGATCTCGATCCTATTTTCAATGCGAGTGTTGACGAAGACTTTGATTTTAGGTCATCAGGAATTACACGAACGAGTTTTTGTAACGTATATCTCGATTGGATTCAGTATTGTTTGAGACAAAGAAATAAAACTGCTAAACAAGAGATAGAACTCGACGAAGAAAAAGAGAGTTCAATTGTCTCACTTTGTTGTTGTTTGAGTTTATTAGCGAGACGTGCGCTCAGCGCCGCTTCACATCACAATTCGTTTACAAGCGTTGAGTTCTTGTTGTTTGGTTTACACGCTTTATTCAAAGGAGACTTTCGTATCACTTCATCAAGAGATGAATGGGTCTTTCATGACATGGATTTACTACGAAAGGTGATCGCTCCGGGCGTTCGAATGGCATTAAAGCTACATCAGGACCACTTCATGTCTACTGAAGAATATGACGATAACCCGACTTTATTCGATGCAATCAGTAATTATCAAAAGAATTTAGTCATTTCTCACGAAGCAGACCCTGTTTGGAGAAACGCTGTTCTCTCGAACGTTCCCTCATTGCTAGCCCTGAGACACGTTTTCGATGACGGCACCGATCAATACAAGATCATTATGTTGAATAAGAGATACTTAAGTTTTCGTGTTATTAAGGTATTAGTTGTTTTTCGTTTTATCAATTGTTTGTATTCAACTCAATCATTATTTTGTAGATAAATAGAGAATGTGTGAGAGGTTTATGGGCCGGACAGCAACAGGAATTGGTTTATCTCAGGTTTTATTGATTTATTATTTTGTGAATGTTTTACTTTTATTTCATTGAATTTTTTTTTAAGAAACCGAAACCCAGAACGAGGTTCTATTCAAAATGCTAAACAAGCGCTCAGGAATATTATTAATTCTTCGTGTGATCAACCGATCGGTTATCCAATATATGTATCGCCTCTGACGACATCATTCGCTGAAACCAGTGAACAAGTGAACGGAGTTATTGGATATCCGATAACTGTTGGAATGTTTAAGAGGGCTATTATGCGATTCTGGAAGAGGTGATAGCATTAGAATTAAATTTTTATTAACACTTTTCAAATGACAATTTATTGCCCAATAGAATGCGTACCCGTTGTGGTGAAGGCTGTTCTAGTGGTGGAACTGCTATGCAAACAGATTTTGGGGAACTTTCGTCATCGACCACTTCTTGTCGTAGAATTGAATCAATAGCTTTAGAAAGAGGTAGTCTTTTATCAAATTGAAAACAATTAAAATGAATTAATAATTGATTAAATTTACAGTTCGTTCCAATTTGGGCAGTAATTATAGTGAATCTTCGAGTGAATATGATTCCAATCAGTTTTTATGTCGTCGTTCGCGAACACAACCGCATCCGTTGGCATATCGTCAGTACAGATACTCTGAAAATAAGATGAATCCGAGACAGGCCTCAACTCTAGTCAACTTAACTGCTTTCAGATCTGTTCAATCAAATCAATTAGACTCTGAATTTGAAGCCATGCTAATCAATAGCAGTGCCCCTAAAGTAATAACCGATAAATCATCTCCTCTTAACTCAAAGGGTGAACTTGTATGAAGAGTTTATCAAAGTTTAGCCCATTTTTCTTTATAGTTCATAATTTATATTAAGACGTTTACTGATATAAACATTATTTACTGTACATTACGCATAAATATCATCATAGCTTTTATCATCAAATAGGGATTTGTTGGGCTATAGTATTGTTGAATCTCGTGCTCACATAAAACATATTCAATATAGTAATGTATTTCTTCAATAATTTTATTGAGTAAAAGGTTTATGCCATCAGTTCATTCATTTTGTTTAAGTTATTGTTTTCTATTAGATTCGTTTCACTAATGAGTATAAAATTGATTAAAATAAGCTCGAGTTTCAACAATACTGGTCTTCATCTGATACCAACTTTGTTGTGTATTTTGGACTCAAATATACAAATAATCGAATTTCCATAAATTCTATGATTATTTGCATTTAATAACGAATTGACTCAAGTGTTCAAATCTTTTAGTATTGTTTAAGTTGAAACCCAATACATGTATTAATGAACCGAAGAGTCAAAGAGTATTTATTTGACGCCAACTTTTTTACTTTAAATCTCAAACAATTAAAAACATGAAAAACTCGTTACAAAACTGATTACAATTCTATTAATTTAATTAAATATCAATATAATAGTTATTTTTATTAAAATTTAATTACAAGATAATTAATTTGAATTGTTTTTTGAGAATTTAATATCTATCGTATTGTTGACTATTTTTTGATAATATAAAACAATTGAATTAAATTTTTTGTTCATAATTATTTAGAAAATTAGCCCTAATTTTAATGAATTAAAAAGTGGTGAATATTCTTAAGTCGACTGTTTCTGAATAAGTGCAGCGAATCGTTGTGTTATAGCAAGTGATGCGTCGATGAATCGGTCGACACAATTGCTAAGACAGGTCTCTGTTCTTGAGTCCAATTTAGACGAAGGCTTATCTGTGAAGCACTTATCCCAACAAATTTCGTTCAACCGATGGATCTGTTCAGACATTCGACACAATTATGTCAATTAATAAATTATACAATCAATTCATAACCAATCAAATGAATGCAATGCTAATCAAGTCTGACCTGAGCCTGAAATTGAGCCTTTTGTTGCTCTGCGAGGAGAAAGTCCTGTAAGTCTTTGTCTAATGAACTGCTCATGTCGTCCAATGAGTCCATTCCCGGCAATATATTCCTTAATTTATTCAAATAGTAATAATATTTTCGACTTTGAAATTATAAACACTTATTTCATGTGCTTTTCAGTGAAATGAATGTTCGCATAAATTAATGGCTTATGTGTTGAGCATTACTAACATTTACCATATTTTTACACATGAAGTACAGCACAAATACATGTGTAGAGCATTAGTGTATGAAACCATTCATTTATTAAAAAGTTACACAAAAATTCAATTTCGTTTCATTGGTTTTTACATCAAATCCAATATAAGCCGCGCTTTTTGAACATTTATCATAAGTTATATCAATAGTTATGAATCAAAGCTATTATTTATTAAAATTGATTGTTCTTTAAATACTTTATACAATAGTTTTTGGGTTTTTCTAGTATTAAAATGATTTGATTTGAACTTTGGATCAATTCATATGAACTAATTTCAAAAGAATTTGAATACCGTTTAATTGAAATTTAAATCATAGAATTTAGTGATTTCAATAGTGATTAATAGTGTTGTAAATACTTTGAGTACTTTTACTCATTTCGATACTTTGAGAGCAACGTCGAGTTGGATTCCTCTTTGTTTGTAACAAACTCTCTACAATACCTTTAAAATGAATCTATATTTGTTTCATTAGTCCATCGGAAAGGTACCAAAAATATTTTTCCCATTGGATTACATTATAAAATGTTTGTCCCCCAAGTGGTTACTCCTTTTCAAAAAATCTCTACAATATAAGTTACTTTTGTTTACAAACAAAGAGGAATCCAACTCAACGTTGTTTGAGAGCTAACCTTTTCTTCAAGAGAGTCACTCATATGGTAA
>JAQGCH010001451.1:0-15629 GCA_034699485.1 Nanhermannia elegantula | reverse complement strand
GAGCATATGTTCCGCATGCGTTCACTATACTTATATTCTTCGATCGCTAACTTAAACAACTGCCGTAACCCCTATTACTGTATGTCCATGATATGGTGGTTTCGTCGTTCTAAAGTCTCATTTCGCCTAATTCTGATTCTATCACTAAAAAAATATTACAGAAATAACAAAAATTAAAAATAATCGTAAGCCAAGCCCTGGTTTAGTTTTGGAAAAAAGCTATCACAAGGTTCACTATTTTCATTAACTAAAGATAAATTGAAAAGTTGTTCATATACTGTAAATAAATATAATTTTAATGATTAAATAATTTTGAATTAAAACTAAACTCTTGATCAAAATCTAAAAATTCATAAAAAATTAATTCTTTAAAATAACTCAATTTTATAGCAATTACAATAATGGTTATAATAAAATGTTAATCTTGAAAGTTAGTTCATCAGAATGGGGTAAATGAGATATAGCCTCAGAATTCGATTGAGTGTAGTACCACTTCAAGACATGCTCCATTCCATTCACTATTTTCAAAAATACTGTGAGATAATATTCAGCTGATGTCTCTTTTCAGTATATGGGCTCATTATAAGCGCAATATGAGCTCCAGAATTGAAATTGAATTTTGTGTATAAAATAACATTATTTTATTTCTCAATACACTTAAGGATGAATCAACTAATTGAAGATGTAATAAATGAATGATTTGACGAAAGACATGCATTCATTTCAAATCTTAATGTTTATTTGCTTTTCAGTAAATTACTTTTGACAAAGAACTCAACAAACTGTTTACTAAAAGTAATCAACAATTTAAAGTGCATTTAATTGCAAAAAAAGTTCGTTAACTGTAATGGCTTTGAGACTTAGAATTAGATCTGTTGATGGCTTAAGAGAGAGATGCGATCGTTTTGTTAAAGTGATGTTTAGGGGTAAGTCTAAAGTATAGTTAAAAAATATGGTTTCATTTTGTGTACAATAAATAGTCGCCAATAGAAATATAAAAGTCATTATTTCTTTTCGATAAAAAGTTACTTTCTTTCAGATAAAATTTTATTCCGCTTTCAGACAAGACATCAATGAATAGAATACTCATAATGTTTGTGTTCATAAATAAGTAATAAAGAAATCTCTACTCAAAAAACTTTTTATATGTTTTTCTGAGTAATAGAATTTATTAGTTTTTTATGAAATAAAAGTATTCAAAATAAAACTCAAGCTTGCGATGAGATTTGTTAGCCTTTTTCAAAAGCAAATGAATTGAATTTTTCAATATATTTGCATTAACTATAACTTAAGCAAAATGTTTTCATTGAAGTGAATTTTCAAATGAGTACATCTGGTAATCATTTCAACGAAAACACTGAATGACTTGTATTTTTTAATTTCTGCTTCAATTAATTTTTTTCGTCAAAAATAATTAGACTTCAACTTAAATTCATTGAAAAAAGTTCTTATACTTCGTGAAAAAATGTTTATCGTCATGAAAGCTTAGACTAGAGGCTCGAGAAAATGCCGACCCGGCCAAAAAAGGGCCCGATGTTAACCTCTAATTGTTTGACTTTAAAAATATATTTATTAAACTATTGAAAGCTTTTTATAGTTTTTTGAATAAAATGCATTGCTTTACAGTTTAATGTTTAGATATATTTATTTCAAACTTTTCTGTTTGTTATTTATTAATGCAATAAAAGGAATTTCGGGCTTATTTTGCTAAAGCCCTGCCGGGTCCAGCCCAGCCTGACAACGATTCTATGTCATGCCATAGCTTGGACTTCAGCTCAAATATTCTGATTATTTCCGAAGCACTTATAGCTAACCTTTGGAGCAAACATTTTAAGCAAACAATAAGTGTTAAACTTCTCAGATTTAATTAAAACAATATTTTGTTTATAGTGCAAACACTAACTGAACATTTACTTAAATAATTAATTGATTCAATTGAAAAACTAATATATCTTGCAATTCATTTAAACGTTTAGATGTATTATCTCTTTATTGTAATACTGACTTAACAATAAACAATAAAACTTAATTGTGCTCAAAATACTCGCACTGTATGGTCTATGGTGGGTATGGTGTTGAGCGGTCTCTATTAAAAGCATTTGTCGATCATTTTTAGTGAAAGTATTAATTTAATATTCAGAAGGAAAACATTAATTAAGTGAAAATGTCCTCTCCATTGTGTCCAATCAATCTTCAAGCTGTATATAAATATTATAACATTACTTAATTGTTTATTTATAAGTTATATTTCAAAATAATTAATGAGATATACTGTTATATTAGACTACAATGTCTATATTTTTAATATAATTTTTTAGATAAACCAGAAGTATTCAGACTTCCTTATAATTTATAGTAAGTCATACATTCTATGTTTCAATTAATAGATGTATTAAATTAGTTTCATATGACTGACAGCAACACAACCTTTAATATAAATCTCAAATAATTTGGCACTACTTCTGTTTCTATAAAAATTATATTAAAGTTAATAAAAATAACAATAAAAAGGAAATAAAATAAATAACGATATTTGAAAGCTTTTTCTATTAAATATATGGCAGTATATATTGCGAAATAGTATCTATTTATGTTTGATTAAATTTTTATATGGATCAGAATTCATTTTAGTGAAATATTTTTATTAATCAAACTATGCTTTGAATCAAACGTAAAGTATGATTAAGCATAAAAGCAACAACTACAACTTTACAAGTTTATCATAACCTTTCTTTGTGATTAAACACATAAAAAATTAATAATTGCATATTTATTATAAGTTAGAGTCAATGGGTAAAACCAAAATTCAAAAATTAGTGAAAATAATTTTGAAAATTTATAATTACTTCGTTTAAATAATTAATATTAAGATACATTTTAAAAATGACATAATGTTGAATCCTGATTAAAAATTACTGCAATATGAACTTAAATACTTTATGAATTAATATAATAATCCAATTTATTAATACTTTTTAGACATGATTAAAAATTTTTGAGTTATAATTTAATTAGAATTTAATAATGATATATGAACTTGTTGTATACAAATACAATTTTATTCATATTATATCTCAAAATTTATTGAATTTCAATCTTTAAGCAAAACTTACTATCATTCAAAGTAAACCACAAAATACCAAAGTTTAAATGCAAAACTTGAACCGAAGCAGTATTCAAATTATTATAGCAATTGCTGAAAGTGTCTGTAAAATTATTTAAAAAGCCGCTAAAGAAAGTGCTGAAGTCGTAGTTTTAAAGTCTTTTACTGTTATATTTTATTGTTTTCGTAAATAATATCATTCATATAAAGTTTTTCTAAACATATTCTTTTGATTGATATATTTAATTGTCGTGAGTTTAGATCATTACATATTAAAGTAGTAGAAAACTTTCCCTCTTTCGGAGAATTATGATTAAACATTTTAACGCACATTTTTAATGAAATTTGAGTTCATTTTAATGACATTTATTCTTCAACATTCATATTGACGACAAAAAACACAAAATATTAGGCCAAATACAAAGCAGTCAATTAAATTGAGAATTGATTCTGTTTTCAAACTTAGTTTTACATATAGAGTACTGTGCAGTACATGTTGAATATGTATTGAGAAAATGTGATCAGATTATTTAAATTGTAAAATACATGTAAATACTAGACTTGATAAACGTGAGCTTTTATAGTCAAAAGCATACAATAAACTCATTAATGTTTAAAATAGTCTTTACAATAAATGATAACATGTTTCGAAGTTTTTGTCTAATAGATTGACGGACGAGTGTGTACTCGATGTCTAATGGATGAGTACATGATCTGTTATAATTATGAGTTAGCCTGTTTTTCAAATTCATTTAAGTTATTCATTACTTTTTAGCTTTGATCAAAAATGAGCGCTTATAGATTTGTTCTGTCCGTCCGTCTGTCGCCGAATAGGTCTCGAAAACGGTAATAGCTATTAAAAAGCTGATTTTATATTCGTAATCAGCGTTTCTGAGAACCTCTAAAATGACCACAAAAGTCTGTGTCCAGTGACCAGTGGCCAAGTTACCGACGGAAAACTACCGATATTAATGCTTTATTATGGACTTAAACCATTCAACTCGTAATTTAATTGACTGCACTGTATGCCTAAAATTAAAATAAACATTATTTTGACAAATATTTTCGCTAAAATTTTTCAAATATTTGGAAAGTATTAAAATAATTATATTAATTAATTATTCTATAAAGGAATGCAAAAGTGCCGGAATATAATTTAGTGTAAATAATTATATATATTAAACAAGGTTTGCAAAAGACATTATTTAATCAGATTTGATAGCATAAACAATTTTGATTTGTTCTGAGCAAATGTACTGTAAGAGTAAATCTTAATTAGTAAGAGTAAAAGTCTTTGTTGTCGGATTAGTTATTAATTATTAATTGAATGTCATATTCACATTGTTTGGCTTCAATTACGGTATATTCAAAGTTATGGTTATTATAAGCTTAAATGTTTAGTCAGAACATTAAAAAATTATTTAAATAATTAGACTTTCATTATCAATAATTTGTGTATTACATTGTGTATAATTTGATATTAGTATTTAGAGACTGAAAGGTTAATAAAGAATTTAATTAAATAGCATTTATTAAATATTGTGTATTTTGATAAAGGGATCATTTCATTACTATTCACTATATTTTTCACTGTATTAAGCACTGGATTAGTTATTTGGTGTTTCATATGCTTAAATTGTTTGCATTATGTTTTTCAAAGGGACACTCTTTAGGATTTATAAAATTTATTATTAAAAAATAAAGAATAGCTGAAGAACATAATTATCTATCAGTAAAGTATATATCCTATCATTTACTGACTCGCTATCTACTGAAGTAATAAGTAATAGACTATTAGGTTGAGCCAAAACATAGCTCATAACATATAATGTTACTCACAAAAGCAAGTTGTTGTATACATGTATAACTAAATTTAAGTTTAGATAAGGTTAACATAACTGAAGCTAAGTTATTCTGAAAGAAAAGTTAGCGCTAGGCTCAGAATGAAGACCTTATAAAACCTTTGACCTTTGAGTCCCGTGCAAAGGGTCCCGGAACAGTGTTTGTGGTACTTTTGGAGATTTGATCATAGAATTAACTAAAAACTTATCAAATATATGAACTGAAAAATATGATTAAGTAAAGTGTTTCCCAAACAGGGGGTCGCAATTATTTGAATCATTATAAAGTACTGGGCATAATTAAATTATAATACGGTTACTTTCGTCTGCTTTCTTGTTCTATTGAACACAACGCACGTGAACTTTGTAGAGTAATGATTCAAATAATTGCGACCCCAGTTTGGGAACCACTGATTTAGTATACTTTAAATTATTAAACATTAAAGATTCGCAAAATTTATAATATAAACTACAAGTTATAAATTATAAGCTTAAGGAATGGACATACCGGAGTTGGCAGCGCTACCAACTACTCAATTAGCATGACATTAATATTAGCAAAAATAATTGCATACAAATTAAAGTATTAAAAAGTTAGTATAGAAAAGTTTTTCAAATGTTATTAATAATAATTAAACAGCCGCTGCTATAATTTGAAATCATATTATGGATAATTTTTTCAACATTAATTAAATTAAGTATGAAAAATGCGTGAAAAAATTTTGTTATACTCAAGTGTATAAACAGAAATTTAAATCCATTGGTCACAAAAGAATAAAAATGTTTATTCAAACAAAATATGATGAATAGGAATGTTTTTCAACCGTTTTGGGAGTAAATTATGGAAAAAATTAGCTGGCATTAGATGATTGACATTATAATTTAGTATTTATGTACAGATATATAAAGAAAAGTGCCAGAGCAACATTGAAACATCCTTCAAATCAATGTTTCAATAGAAGAAATGTTACCTGTTTTTGTTTCTGCTCATATGCGATCAATGAAAATGTCATTACGAAGTATGTTTTCACGTTGCTATGGAGACTTTATGTTTAAGGACGCGTATGCCTTTCTCAACAAAAATCCTGCATAGCAACGGTACACATACTTCAAATCAATTTTACAATTGAAGAAAATATACCTGTTTTAACGTTTTCTCTTTCTGCGCATATGCATTGTATAGAAAAAGTCTATTTCGAAGTACGCGTACTGTTGCTATGCAGGATTTTTGTTGAGAAAGGCATACATCTGGCAGGATGGATAGCTTTGTGGCTTAGGCGTTGGCTCTTAATTGAGTCAAAAGTTCGCACAGTTCACTAAGTGACTGTGGATTCGAGTCTAATACTAAGTTCGATGAAAGAAATACTTCTCAAGTTTATACTTGTGAACTAAGTTAGGTTAGGTTAGAGAGCGTTAGATGTAAGCATTATAATATAATTGAAAAGTATTGAAAATAAAGAAAACAATCTCTGTCAGCAAAATGAAATAGATTTGATTTTTACTATGATTTGAAATAAAAGAGTGTTCGCGGAAAGTAAGCAAAGAATACTTACTTCTCAACTATTTGACCTATTAATAGATTTTTAAGTTTTCTGTTTACAAACATTCATAATTTATTAATTCAAAAATGAATTAAATACTCAATTTCAAAGTTCAAATACCTTTTGTGGTACTTTAAACTGAATATAGGTAAAGAAAAATTGTTTGTATATTCTCTTCCATGAAACTAAAATTTTCATTTCTCTTTGATTTTGATAGCATTGAGAATTGAATTCTCGATTTTTTGAATTGAGTGCAGACAAGTTTATAATTTGAGTTCATTTTCGATTAGAGTACATCATTATTAAAGCGTTACGATAAGGCATTACTTTAAAAAATTCATTTGTTCAGAATCTAAAGAATCTTTTCTTTTGGATATAATGAAAACTTTTTGGTGAAATTCCATTTGTATTCTTTCAATTATTAAAATGGTTACAAAGACTGAGCTCAGTCTTCATTAAGAAGCGTTGTTTCAATTTATAGATGTCTTCTAATCATTTTTCGAAGACATTTATAGACTCAAAGTTTAGGGTCATCTCAAAAACGTCTAACGTATTCATTTTGAAATCTATAAGCGTCTCAATTACAATAAATGCCATTTCAGGAGTTATTCATTTGATTCTTTTTGAAAAGAGCGAAAAAATTTATTTATGACACTAAAATCAGATTTATATATTCAAATTTATTTTAGTAAATCTTTGAAGCTTAACCTACTTTATCAAAATTCAATGCAAAACTGTTATCAAAAGATCTTATTTATGTACTGTACGCGTCAGCTATTTCTTTAACTTTAAAGATTTTTATAATATATGAAAAAGTATTTTCGAGAGTTTTGCAATCTTTTAATGTTAAAGTTTTATTTTATTGCAATTTAAAGATATCATTACAATTACTTACTAATAATCATTTTTAACAGCTCTTTAATCTGTGGCTGTTATTAGAGTTTTGAAGTATTTTATTATTGAGATCATTTTCATAGAGAATAACGATATCTTTAGAGATTCTTAAATAATAAATATCTTTCAAATACTTGATTGTTATTAAATTCTTTGATCAGAAAAATGGGATTATTTATAAATATTGATACAATTTTGCACTGAAACACTTGATCGTAGATTTTATGTTACTGAACAGTACACGACAATTATTTAACGTAGTCTCAAAACATTTTATGATTTATTTGTTTTTCAAATAGTATGGTTTATATTGCTTTATAGGAGTCGAACGCAATTTAATGTCATCTGCTTTAGCTCTATATGACAACAATAATTATGCAATAAGTAATTAGTAGTCGCACAAAAAGCAATAAAAATCAATACTATTTGCATAAATAATTGAGAACATTTGAGGTCTCAATCAGAATATTAAACTTGTTATTCAAACATCTAATGGAACATTTTAATTCGTCCCTTGGTTTTGAAGTTAATTAGAAATCATTACATCGAAAGCTCGGATAAACAAAAACTTTGTTCCTCAAATCCAAAACTTAAGTCCAGGTTTAGAGCATTTTAACTTCAGTTATTAAAAATCTAACTTTTATGCATATTCTTTAGAGGTTTATGTTTCAAAATGCAAAATAATGACACGAACTGTAACCAAAGCCTTACTTATCATTAAAAAGTTATCAAAAAATAATGTAATTAAAGTAATAAAATAGTCAGTGATATTAAAGTGATATTTTAATATTAGACTTTAATGACAAATAAATAATTGAATTCCATTTATTTAATAGTAATTCAATTAAAATTTATATCAAATTTGGAATTTTTCTAAAATTGTATAATATTTTTTAATAACTTAGTTTTGAATGGAATTTTGTATAACCAATAATTATAAAACAAATTGTTGATTGTTTTGAGACAACCCTTCAATCTTGAGACTAAACTCAGTGCTGATATTTAATTAATTACAATGCATTGAATTAGGAAATAATTTCTTATTAGATATGCAGAACAGAAGTTGAACGAAAAATACTCTATTATGTGTTTTTCTTTAAGATTCCCAAATGTATATTGTTTCAGATACAGGTAATGAAACTTTTATCGCAAGCTAAGTAATAAATATTTAATTCATTACTTAAGTAACGGAACAAACATTGCTTTCACCAAAAGATGACTTTATAATAATAAATGAAATCAGTTAGAAAAAGATAAACAAATAAAACATAATGTGAAGTCACCCCTAGTTAGACCTGACTATCTCACATCAGTCTGATATAAGCTAAATTGTATTCAAAAATATCTATTTAGCAGACACGTCAGTCCTAATCAATTAAAGGATGCATAAAATCTTTTCCTAAAAGTCAAATAATGTATAAATACTTACTCTTGAGTCCGAAAACTCTCTGAAATATCTTGAGAATCAAAATCAATAGATATTTAATATAATAGAGAAATGATTGAAAAGTTAATTACAGTCGTAATAATAGTGTTGTCAGATCTCATGAATTATATCTGTTATTAACAAGTTTAATAACATTATTGTGGAGTCAACTCTTTGTCGTCAGCTATGCTCTTGTTCTGTGTCGACACAGGAAAGAGTGATCAGCATTTGCAAAATCTGTCAAATATATAGTACAAGAATACGGTAACTGTCGTGTGTTTAACATCTGTAACATCTTTAAAGTTCCGGATATTAACACGACGACGACATGTAAGTCGAAGGATTCAATATTAGTAGTATTAACTGGATTTTGGTTAAAATGAGCTTCAATTAGAACTATTCATATACACAATTATTAGCTATTCGTGAAAAAACGGATTATTTACTAGAGTTCACTTAATTAAGGGTTTTCTAAAAGTCTTATTATATTTTCTTTCCTTATAAAAAAATGCCATAAAAAGAGCCTTAAGTTCATAAAAACAAATAACATTAGTTCTTGATTAGTAGTTTTTGTATAATTCATAAAGCAATTCAATATGTTTGTATCACATCAACAATCTATTCATACAATCTATTCATACAATCTATTCATGTGATGCGGAATAAGACTCCACAGGATTACATGAAATAATGTTTTTGATTAAATATTTCGCAATTATTCTACACATTTGAAGTCAACTTTGGATAACATATCATAACTTATACCGTAATATATCGTAATCAAAAGAAGAGAAGTAATATAATGAAAAGGCAAAAAAATACTATTGGATTATAATTCCCAATAGATTTATCATATATTTTATTGCAAAAATGTATTAAGGAATAACCTATGGATCACTATATAATTCCATAAGGAATTAATGTCTATGAAAAGTCATAAGATTAGGAAAACAAGACTTTCTCTATAGAAAAATTCCCGAAATAGGTGCAAAATTTTATTATTTTGAATACTTAGGTCTTAGCGCTACAGCAATTTATTTATATTAAGTTTATTATCCCATTGGAGGTTTTTTAATTCTTATCATATAAATAATTTATTTTTCAGCCAATAACTGTCTAATAAAACATCAAATATTTTGATAAATCATTTACGAGACATAAATCAGATGCAACAGATTGGGTTATTTTATATGATAATGAACTGGAATCAAATTAAATAATCTTTTTATATTTAAGCTACTGAACTGTCAGAACTCCAGTTTTGGTCCGGGTATCATTCGTTTGGGGTTCTTATTCAACTTTTGGGGCTATAGTAGCGCTGGAGCTTATTTTGCAGTTTTCATGTAAAAAATCTATTTTCGACCTCAGGTTTTAATTTGAGTAAATTTTTTAACAGTAAACAACTTATTTAAATATTTACTTATTTTAGTTAAAACCGTTAAAACCATCTCAATTACCAAAATACTCAAAAGTAAAGATTTCAAATTTACTTTTGATCTTTAGCAGGATATACAGATTTTTTATTATAAAATGAGATAGAAATTTGATCTTAAAAAACAATCTTTTTATTACAAATAGAAGCAAAAAATATTAACTCTTCAATGTTTGAAAGAAACAACAAATCGATTTTTTGAAAAAATTTCTCACTGTTTGCTCAAACATTAATTCAAATCTTAGAAATTGACAATTTTGGGACGAAAACTAAGATTTATTGTGAATTTAAAAGGTTATGCTCAATAAAAATTGGATATCTTAAAAATACTTAGAATCATAGCTTTATTTTGATTTATAATGTGATGTTTTTTTAAAACAAAATAAAATGTATTTTTAAAATATTTCTTGAAACTTAAGTCAATTAAGTTCTTGAATTGGGTTAATGTAAGTTCAGTTCCATTTAATTGAAATTAGAAAACGTTTTCAGCTGAAGTAATATTTGGATAAATTTTATAGAATAAGAGTTAGATAATCATTTAGTTTATTAAATATAGATTAGATGTAATGTCAAATTAATAATTCACTAAAAGTTTATAAAAGCTTTTACTTTGGAAACGATGTAGAAATAGTATGCTTTACGTCTAGTTTTTAAAAACTTCAACACTTGTAAACTTCGAGTCAATTTCTCAAAAGTATTAATATTTGGCAAAGAATTATTTTGAAAAATGATAAGTTAGTACCTGTATATCAATAGAAAATGAAAAGAGTAGCCCATATTCTTACATTATATACCTGTATATTAGCTTAATGAAAGTTATGATATCTAAAGAGTAAGGAATCCATTGATATTTATAGTGAATGAAACAGTGAATTTAATAATACTAATTATTTTGTTAATATTAGTCATTACTTTTACTTTACAATTATGCTAATTAATTGTGAAAATTGAATTATATTTGTCATATAAAACGTGATAAATGATAAAAAGCTTTTTATGAAACAGGAAAGATAGTAATAAAAGAATAAAATAAAATTTGGGACTTTATTTATACTACTAGGTAAAGAAATTTGCATTTTTGCAAAAAAGTATAAAGATACTGATAAAGTCAATCCTCCTCTTGTTATATGAATATATGGCAGTATTATCCGAATGAGGATTATATAATATGAATAGAATATATAAAATATTTGAGAAAAATATTTGAAATAATATTTTTATTTAAAATAAAATCAATATTAGAGTTCTCACATTTTGATTATTTTTTGTTTTACACCTTAATTATTATTTAGAAATGTAAGCATTCAGTATTTTGAATAGAGTCAAGAATACCATTCTTTAGGCAAATATTATTTTAATCGGCTCATAATCGTTAAACAGCTTTTGTCTATTTGCTGTCAAACAGAGGAATTATAAAAATATGTTTCATGTAATAACTGCAATAACTTATTCCGCATATGAATGCGAATAAAGAAGTAGAGCCTCTGCTTCAAAGTGTAAAGCATATAAGGCTTAACTCTGTACTTATAAAATACAGAGTTAAGCTTTTTATGCATTAACAATTTAAAGCAGAGGCTCCTCTTCTTGATTCGCATTGATATGATGTTAAAGTACAGTAAATTGTAATACAAGTATATTTAGTACTTTATAGTGCATATATTATTTAAATGACAAATGCAAATTGAAAACTTAAGATAAACTATAATACATTACAAAATACTCTCAAAATTGGAACAAATTTGAAAAAAGAAATTACAAATCACTTCTTTTTTTAGTCTATTACTGACGACTTTCTTTAGTCAATTCATTTGTTATATTGAATGCTAAAATATTTTCATTTCAAAAAATATAACATCAAATAATACTCGATAATGATAGTTAAAAAATTTGTTTAAACCCTTTCAGCAGTGAATGACTATTGAGCTTTAAAACATATTTTTTTTGAAATGAATTTGGTATTTGGTATAGTTTGGTACAGATTAGTGAAAAATTTGTTACAAGCGATTCAATTATTAGCACTTATTTTATAGTTTAGTGCAAACAAATTCAACTCTTTGTTGTTCAAAATTTCTGTTAAATGTATAAAATATAAAATCTTATATTAATGCTGTTTGAGGTTATGCAAAATGTAAGTGTAATGAATGAAAATTCTATATTTTATGCCACATTTGGGTGAAATAAAACTTATGGCATTAAATTAGCAAAAAAATACAATTGTGATCAAAAGAAATATCGACATATGTGTTCCGCTTCCTAACCGTTAGTGTAATTTCTCTTACGAATAGACATTACTATACTTATAATAATTACATTATTGAACCCATATTTCAATTAGTTAATAAAACACTAAATGAATTTTCTCTCTGAAACAAAACTTATTCATGAAAATACTCTGTAGAAGAGATTAACTTTATATTACTGTTAATATTAAAGACTTGAGAGACAAATTTCACTCAACATTAACTTAACTTATGTTCATTCAGGAATGCTTTCCTTAAATAAGAACAATTCGTAGTGAATAAAGTTAACTAAAGTTAATTATTGATAGTAAGAATTGGCAGAGATGCCAACCATACA
Source organism: Nanhermannia elegantula (assembly GCA_034699485.1). Taxonomy (NCBI): domain Eukaryota; kingdom Metazoa; phylum Arthropoda; class Arachnida; order Sarcoptiformes; family Nanhermanniidae; genus Nanhermannia; species Nanhermannia elegantula. The sequence continues at coordinate 2,815 of JAQGCH010001451.1, read as the reverse complement.
GCTTTACGCTGGAATCTTCATATCAACTATAAAAATATTTATGTGTAAGTTTATAATAAGTCTCTCTTTAATAAGACTATTCGCTTCTTTTCACTTCTTTTGATAAGTAATTTAATATTTATGATGTATTTTAGTAAATCATTAAATAATTATAAATAAAATTATTTATTTCAACTGAATCAAGTCGTTCTGTGTAAGGTTAGTCAAAATAAAATGAATTTAATAATTTGGCTCAAATCTACTCTCAAAGTCTGCCTAAAAGTTGAATATTTATTATATGCTGAATAATGTCCAAAGTCTGTAATACTAACCCATTCCTTAAAAATAATACTGTCGACCACTCAAACCCAATGGAATACTTTGAACTTTAATTAAAGATTTGCCTAAGTTTGCAAAGTAAAGCTTAAGTCAACTAATGTTAGCCCTAATGCTAATTTGATATTAGAAATAATGTCCAGAGCAGAAATGGACACTCATTTTTCAGAAAGTAATGTTACTATTCTTCTAAAAAAGAGCATTCAAATAACTTTTATGCAGTGCTAATAGTCTTACAGTTTATCAGTTCACTGAACAAAATTAAATTTTCAGTATTCAGTGTTTCAGAATTTTCTTTGAATGTTTTAATCAATGTTATTAATGAAAGAAATATTAATTTTAAATGTACTCGTGTGCATTTAAATTACTTATATGCAAAATATTCACAAACTTTTCTCAATTTCAGCATTCTTTAAATATGTTAATTTCATTAACATATTTTAACTATTTTAGCTCTAAATATACAAAATTATTAAAGCAAAGCAATGCCGAGATTATTAGCAAAGTATTTAATTATAATTCGCTTAATTTAATTAAAGTATAATTAAATTTTTTAATTAATTAATTGTCATATTTGTTAGAATTGTAGCCATAGTACTATTTGAACTTCAATTCTGCTGAGATTAAATAAGTCATAATTGCATAGCAAAATATATTATCATTAGAGACCAGACTTTCGGGGCCAAAAAGTCACTTTTTCGGGAAACAAAATGGCATTTTCGGGAACAAAGTTAGAAACAATTGTTTTTAATAAAAAATAATTTTATTAAAAATTGTTTTGAATACAATGCATGAAACCTTTAAATTTAATCATAAAATGTTCAAATTGTTAAGCCTTAGAAATATATGACCGCCGATTTTGCTTTATTTCACTCAAATATCTTTTATAAAGATCTAATTCTAAGAAATGTTGATACAAAAAACTTGTTTATACTCAACAAACATTTGATTCCAATTAATTTTAAATAAAATAGTGAAAAATAAGTTACAAAGCTTCAAATTCTAGAGAAAATCTTCAATTTCGGGGATTCGTGAGAAAAACTTAAAAATTCGGGTAAATCGGGAGGTTTCCGAAAGTCTCGTCTCTAATTATTATACAATATTAGTGTTATATCTGTTCTCAGAACAGGAATCGAAACAGAATCTAAATGATAAATCTAGAAAAAAACAACACTAAATCGCACCAGTGTATTAAGTTAATACATTAAAATCTAATGAGTCAAAGCTTAAGTTAACTTATAATAAATATTAGACGATTTGATAAAAAAAGCTAATAATGTTTTGATGATTATAGAGTATAACAAAGTTTAATTCCATTATATTGTACTATAAATGATTACAAATGCAAAAAATGCCAAATATCTGTTAAATTCAGTATGAATTCTATATTATTTTTATGCATATGTTTTTATTTTGTCTTTTTATTAAATTATAATTTCACGTCACATACAGAGAATGACAGTTAAATATACAGAACGTGTATTTTAACGAAATTAGCTTTCATTTTACAGATGAGAAAATAAAAATAAACTAAAATAAAGAAATGGGTGATTCACTTACGTTTCAGTTTGAGTACTGAATATCTGATCACATTCTCTTATCTTCAAACTAAATATTCTGACGCTGTTATTAATAATTCCTGACTCTAAGAATATATCCAATAAAATATATATCTATTCAATAGATAATAAGACTTAACTATTGAGTACAGGAATAATAGAAATCTGACTGAAATTTTATTTGACAAGTTATCTGATTCATGAAATCGTTCTCTAAATTATATAAGATATTTATAAAAACTTTTCTGATATTCTGTTGACAAAAAAGCTTCTGAAATGAGGTTTCTTAGGAGAGTGGCTCAACTTTCTCTACTCGATAGAGTGAGAAGTTCACAGATTAGGCACGATCTTGGTGTTCAACCATTGCTTTTGAGGATCGAAAGGTCACAGATTCGATGGTATGGACATATCATACGAATACCACAGGAGAGACTGGCTTAGCAGGTTTATAATACCAATGTGAGTGGAGTGAGGCCCAGAGGCAGGCTCCGCACGAGATGGTCCGACTATATGTCTCATTTGTGTAGGCACCACTTTGAGACTGAGAGTAGGGCTCATATCGAATCGCTTGCAATGGATCGTTTGCTTTTGCGACAACTTTTTCTGCCGACAGTACAGTATATTTATTAAAGACAAAGGCTATAAATTAATTGAATAAAAGGATTATTTATTAATTTTGGTCTATTGCACAAAGCAATTAATGTACTCAAAGTACATCTCTTGATAATTAATTTTATTTGATTTGTCATTTATTCAAAATAATTCAAACAGATTTATAAGCAAAACATCATTCACTTAATCAAACTTATCATTTTATTGTGATATACAAGAGAAGTTTATTGAACATAATTAATTCCACTACTGTACAGGGTGACCAGGTGTCCAGGATTGACCTGGACTGTCCAGGAATTGGGTTATTTTCAAAAAATTATGCTTTGGTC
>JAQGCH010001450.1:0-15632 GCA_034699485.1 Nanhermannia elegantula | reverse complement strand
TCTTCTTTCTCACTCTTTATTTTCAGTTTCTCGTAAAATGTATTACTGATAACCCTTATTATTAATATACGCCTGACTTTTACTGTATATGTTTAACAATATATTTTTTTTATAAGATTCTTGTTGTCAGCAAAAAATAATTTCTCAAATAATCATTTGAACGCTTGAATGAGCTGCATGAAAATATTTTATAAGTTCGCAAAAATTTTCGACTAATTCTAAGTTTTCATAAAACGAAGAACCTTTTTGAGAACCCAATCAAAATTTTATGACTAAAATTTATGGCAACTCTCGAAAGATGGCAACTAATCAACTAATAAACGCACAACTATTCCCACATCATTCTTATTCACTATGAGGCGCAACTCAATCAATAAAATTTCAGTAACAAAGTTAAGCCAAACTCTTTAAACTTAAAAATAAAATTATTTCAGATAAAAAAACGGAAAAAATTAATTTATATTTTCATATTAAAAGTTATATAAATAATTACAGAATGTATACTTAGCTTTAATATAACAAATCTAAAACCAGACTAAGTTAAGATCTAAAAGTTAAGCAATAAATACTTTTAGTCCTTTTACTAACTTATAGATTTTTATCCAGAATATTGCGTTCAATTGTAAATCTAGTGTTAATTATAAGTTCGGAAGCATTATTATATCTTATATTATGTTTCAAATGGCATTGACTTATAATTTCATTGTCTAAATATATGTGTACTCTTTTCCCATAGCTTTTGAATAAATGTTAAAGATTTTTAATAGAAATTTGTGTTCTTTCATAAAGTTTTTATATTAATTCTACAAAATTCAGACATAATTATGAAACTCTAACCTTAACAAATCCAAAAAAGTATATATTTATAATTAAAAACTAAATTAAAAAATTTTTTATCTTTGAATATTAATTAAAATCAAATACTACTTTAGTGAATGAAAAATATTGAAATATTGAAACAAAGATAGATTAACTGTTTTAATACAGAACATACTGAATAAACAGTCTCTAAGTTTATTGGAATGAAAACTCAATTTTTTTATTAAATAATAAAACAATGCAAACCATGAATTAGTGAATTGAAACAGTTTTTAAGCTATTTTTGATGGATTGTGATAACTGTAACCCAAATAGATTTAATACTAAGAATTTTCGATTGTTTTATCTCAATTTGGGTAAAAATTAATACAAATAAATAAATAAATTCATTTAATTTGCTTTAAATTTTTAAAAAATCTTTATTTTCAAAAATATGTCGAGCTATGCATTAAGCAAACAAAGAAATACTTATCTTTTCATCAATTTTCTTCAGTATTTTAAGAATTTAGAGACTTTTGAAGACCACTGATATAAAACACTACAATGTGTTAATCGTATTAATTAATGATTTGTCACTTTTTACACTTAGTGAAAGGTTTTATTAAATTTATTGATTTAAACAAAATAAAATTTAATATGTATTATGCGTTTTACGTAGTATACAGTGCTTTCAATTTTTTCTTAAGTCTTAGTCAGTGATGATTATGAATTAACATCAGTTAACATTTGAATATCAAAAAATTCTAACTCTTATTACTGTTAGAGTGAGTCCTAATTAACGAAAACAGATTTTATTATATTTAATTAATACACTATAATTGAATATTTTTATTATATTGCTGTTCAATATACAAAAAAGTTTCTCACCTGAGCAACACTTCTCCCTTTAATATTTCATTAAATTATTAATTAATATATATTCAAATTTGATACTAAGGGGACAGTAATTAGTAATATGACACCTGTAGTATTAGGTCACCATCAGGAGAATTTTTAGAGTCAAAATGTTACCGATTAGGGTATTAGGGTTCAAATCAGAGCAAATTATGATCAGTATTGGGTCAATTTTTTTAAAATATCAAATATATTACTTGCGTTTTAGTTTCAAAAACGAATTTTATTCAAATATTTTTACATTTTTAATATAAATGATCAAAATTAAAGAAAACTTTAAAATTTTTTTGTTTCTACTTTAATTATAGAGTCCATTTACAGGTAATAATAGGTTGACCAGATCTAATAGAGGCTGGAACAAAGAATTTCTTTAATAAAAATTTAATTTTACCAAAAGCAAAGAGGGGACCAAACACTTTATTGAAAATAGCATAAATTATGGACAGATTAGCAGTTACTAATAGAATTGTTGTCCTAGGCCTAAATCAAAAGAATTTCCATCAAATGTCTGCATTTTTTAATATCTGGATTAATTACTTTATACTACCTATAATTACAAACAAAGCAAGAGATATATATAAATAAGTACCCATTATTACACATTATGAGCTAAAACGTCAAGAAATTTGAAATTATCTGTATATGAGGGTCAATATGAAGTTAATTTATTGTAAATTTGGGGTTTTGGCCAAATTAGGGTCGACCCTAAAAATTCAATTCCTGATCATCCATAGGTATTTTTGATGAAAAATTTGCATATTATGCACAATCACTCTATGGATGAGAGAGTTCAGAGCGCAGTTAAACCATATTAAAAATGGTTGAAAAATAGTAAATTTATTATGAGTTCAAAAAATAAACTTAACTTATGATTTAAGGTATTTGTTTGACTTCTAGTTTAAGTTTAAGTTAAACTTTATACGAACTCTAAATAAAATTAGATAAAGAAAGCATTCATTCAGAGATTATTGATGCATTAGATCCGAAGCACAGTATAGTATAACTTAAAAAGGACACTTAATTCTGGCTCTAACTATATACTAGTTAAGTAACAGGTAACTTATATTATATCTCAGGCTGTCGCAAACTGCGCCCCACGAGCTACGACTGGCCCGCGAAGCCCTTTGCAAAACTTTTATAAGCAGCTCTCAATCAGCTCTCAATAGCTTTTCAATAAAACTTGAAAATTATATGCTATCATATTGTAATTAATGCATGCTTAAAGTCACTATAAATGAGCCCACTCTCTTAGGCTCTTCTTTGATTTAACACCTCTTTTTAAATCCATCCATTTTAAGTAATCAATTAAATATTTTTCAATTAAAATCAAATATTTACGAGTTAGCCAATGCATAAATGCCTACACTATTATATTCAATTACAAATTGTAAATTATTTTTGAATTATTTACATGAATGCAAAATAGTGTGTCAAATACATTAAGAATTGTCGAAAAATGCGATAAACTTATGAAATTTCAATAATTGAACAGAAAAATTTTATATTTCTGTGTATTCGGTGCAGACCTCGAATGTGCCGAATGATTTAAAAATTCGTCAATATTCGGAAAAATTCGGTATAAGCCAAAAAACGCGATCACTAATAATTAATATATCTTACTATCATTGAAGTTAATTAAACTCAATTCATTATTAAAAAGAAATTATAAATAAACATTATTATAGCTCATTATAAATTTCATATCAAATTTTTTATAATTCAAGACTTATGAATGCCATTAATTTTAATTATAATTTATTTGACTCTTAAAATCAATGCGAAAAATATTTGAAATATTTCATCAGAAATTTGGTCAAAAAATCTCTTTACTTTCTATGATATGCTCTAATATTTGCATTAGGATTGCCATCATTAATATGAAATATTAGAATTATAAATAAAATAAAGTAAAATAAAATTTTTGAAATAGATATTAGTCATCATAAACTATCATTACTAGTACTTTCTCAGCTATTATTAGAGACAAGTTTTTTGGAATCATTGTTTTGATCTTATTCTCAAAAAATTAACAAAATTAAGTTTTAACGACATTATAGAGTTATTTGGAGTTCTAAATAAGTAATCTTTGTTCTCATTAGAATAATAATATATAATTTAATTAAAATGAAAAAATTAATTTTCGCTCTCGAATTATTTATTACATATTATTATAATAATCGAAACTTTCTGATTAAAATAAGTTTACTAAAGCATCACAAAGAAGATTAACATTGTGCGCAATTTTGTGCTATAATTTAGTTTTATTGAACATTAAATCTTTTTGTTTGAATTTAAATTTAAAGAGTGATTTACTCTTCTGATGATTTAATGATCTAATTCGCTCACAAGACTGATTCTCTAGAGCTCTCTATAAAAGAAGGTCACCTCTAGTTTTAATTGAAGTTAAAAATCTTTAAGTATATACAAGTTGTAAAATTATTTCCACTCACAGAATAAATAATTTATGAGAATCTCACAAACTTTAATTTATGTGAAGATATAGTAATACTAAAATTTAATGATCTTCTATAGCCGTGTAATGAAAGTCTTATTCTTCAAGATTTTTAATTTCAATTAAAATATGTTTAGAGACTCCCAAAAACGGTTCGCTAAATAATCATTAAAATAAGTGAAAATCGGAGTCAAAAATCTGAAGGATTTTAAAGAAAGCTTCAATATATTCAAAAATTAGTGCTCACTCAGTCTTACTTTTTATTTTTATCTCCGGTTTTATATTGAAAGAAATATTGTAACTGTAGTCAAAGCTGATGTCTGAGCTTATATTTTAAAAATAGCATAATATAAAGAATGCTTTTTAACTCAGGAATATATCGATTAATACTTTATTCAGTTTGAGCTAAAGATTAGAACCACTTTCACAATAATTTGAATGATAATGAAAGTCATTCTGTCATTTTAGAAGATATCGCTCTTTAAAAACTTAAGATCAGAGGAGATTTAATGAGAAAATCTTTCCTGCGATTAATGATTCGACTTTAAACTTGAATTGTTTCTGCTGTGAGCAGATCAGTCCACCGATTCATTGTTTATTTGACCCCTAAATCATTTATGGTAGAAAACACCTTATTTTTACAATTATTATAAACTTAATGTTAATGGTTAGAGATTAAAAAATCTATGGCCTATACTATGGTTAGTCGAGAAATGTTAGTCCAGATCAAATTTAAAACTTCAGTTTTTACAATTGTATAAATATATAGCGCTTACTCTTTTAATTACAATTTGATCAGACTTTCAATAATTTAAGATCTCTTTTCTTTTTTATGTTTTTAATTCAAATTTGTATCAGAATTCTACTCAACACTAACAATAAATTTTGGATAGAATTGAAGTATTTTTTGATAAAATTTTTATTTTAAAAATAATACGACTTATTGTCTTATTCGAAAGTTAAATGCAAAGAAGTTTGCCAGAAAGGTATTAAAACAAAGATTCTTTGGATTGAGAATCAGAGGATTGAGCTGTTTCTGCTCCCCTAAGCTGCACCTGAGACTAGAGTTTCAATTTGGTCGCAAAGCTCTTTGATGCTCACCACCAGTCAAAAGATGTCAAATAAATAAACTCATCAGCTCTTTATAAATGCAAAAATAAGCCGCAGTCTAAAGGGTGTTCATGATCTTTCTCTGCCTAAATGACAATGTTCTCTCTTATAACTCAATCTTATCTAATTATTGTTACAAACAATACTAGTAAATAGAGTTGTGGACACTTTTAGATGACTGATGATTTCAATTAAATTTAAATTTCAAATTACACCACAATTATAATAATATGATTTAATGAGAAATTAAATTGAAAAAGTTTTACACAGCGTCGCATTTATTAATTTAATGTAATTTCATTTGATTGGTATAGAGAGAAAAGCAATTTATTAAAATGGTTTGTAATCATTTTCATTTATTCTCCTATTATAATATTTTATGCATTCATTTAGAACTTACCTTTTTATTTGCTTAGTTGACAAACAAGTTTGTACAGTATAGCGGAGAACGAGAATTAAGAAAATAATGTATAATTGATCGTTATTTTCTCTTATTATTATTAAGATAACAATTTAACAAAACAGAATTCCATCAAAAGCCCGAAATTAAAAAATACAAAGAAAAAAATTTATTGTATAGACCGTAAAGTTTCTTATTTTGAGTCGAATTCCATTTTTTATTGCTCGGAACGAAACGGTTGGATGGATGTGAATGTTTAGATCACAAGTTAAAAATAGTTGAAGAGAACAATAAACGGAATTATCTTATTTACCAATTATTATTATTATTCCTACAAATATTACATTATTTTTTGCTTTGAGGTAAATTACGTAAATAAGCACTATATAACTTATTACAGCCTTGAATTATCGATAATTTCTACCTTTTTCTACTATTTCTATGAAGAAAAGCATTTCAGTAAAGTTTCGCCGTAAACAGAAAACAATATGAAAAAGAGAAAAACATTAAAAGGAAGAATGCATTAATACTTATGCTTTATCTTTTGCTAAAGACAGGGGAAAAAAGAAAATAATACTTTAATAATAAATACTAGAGATAATAGTTGCTGTTATACAGATAGACAGACAGAGAGTGGCTGACAGACAGACAGAGGAGTGAATGACGTGCAACTCATGCAACTTTATTAGCATTTACTTTCTCTTTTTAGGCCATAATCATCAATGTTGTTATTAGAAAAAATTTGTATTTACTTTAGTCCTTTTTTGTGCACAAGCAATGCACTGGACCACTAACGCAACAACTAAAACAAGTGAGTTATATAACTATAACAACGATAACTACTATATAGAACAATTACTACTAATGAATCTTATGAGTGTGTCTTCAGTACATTAAATGCCAATAAGAAATAAACCTAAAGCGAGATCGACCCTCACTCCACACTAGAAGTACTTCTTAAGTTATGACTGTACTAAATACTAATCAGAACAGATTTTAACCATTTATAATTCGGACTTTCTTTGATCAAAAATGAAGAGATGCGATGTCTGATTAAAGTATACAAAGTGATGAATAGACGTCAAAAGACATTACGTTTAGACAGCTATTATTTAAAACTTATTAATATTGAAAATCGAGAACTTTCTGTAGTTTTTAATTATACTGTTTTTAATAAAATTTAATAAAATCTTTCAAAAAATCCAAAGAAAAGTTTTCACTATAATAATTGTGAAAATAAAACATTTGAGAAACTTATATGAGATCATTTAGATATATATACCTGTATTTAATATGTATATATTCTTTACACATATATATAATTATTTTTATATATATTGTGCTCAGAAACTGGGCTACAATTTAAAATGAAACTCAAAATATACCAAAAATAGAGTTGGTTTCGAAAAGAAACGAACTAAGGATTGATTGCAAAGTTATTTTCAATTTAGTAAAAGTAATCGATTAGTAATAAACATTCTCTACATAAATGAATTATTAATATTTACACTAATAATTATTTAGATTATACCGTCAATAATCATAATAGTAATTAATTTTAATCAATAATAATAGTACTCATTATTATTTAACTAGGAATCAAATTATGCGGTCCTTAAGTTGAAAATTTTATTATAGGAACTTTTGTTATCTTTATCAGTTTTATAATTAATAAGTGCAGAATTTTTCAAATTACTTAATTATTACATAGTCTGAGGTAGAATTTGAGACGATAATAATGTCAACGGACCACATCATGTTTGAGTCTTTGCTTTATGCAAACATTTTTTTGTTTTCGTCATTAAATTAATTCAAAAAACACAATAGTTTTCAAATTTCCGTCATTTAAAATGTATCTAAAAAGTTAAACAAATGAGATAAAAGGATAGGTTTACATAAAAATGTTTGTAATCAAAAGTAAGTACAACTACTGTTTACAGTTAATTTGTTTTCATGATAATTAATGTAATACAGTTACAATTTCTTCATCATCATGATCTCCTAGTTTCACAATAATTCTTCTACTCTTATATTTAAATTTCAAAATCAATGGTCTACAGTAGCAATAAATATATAACTAATAATAATTATTACTTTTATTTTGTTTTTACTCCATTTAAGAAAAGAAACAAAAATTACTTATTAAAGGGTAGTTCAAGTATTTGAAATGTACTCGATATATTGCACGCAACATGTTTTTATAGTAATAATGCACCTCAAATTCCACAAACATAATCAACAAATTGCGTAATCAAAAGCACCGGAGTGATAATAATAATTATTATTGGGATTAATATAATTTTAGCTAATACTTAGTTTGCTTTTAAACAATTTATCTTCTCATTTAAAGTTGGACTTAGCATCATCTTTTCAAATAGGAACTGGAAGTCGCCTTCTTTTTTAATATATATTTATATATATATTACGGCGCGAGTAATTCAATTGTACAATTATATAATAGTAATAGTGATAATAAGTTTTCATAACTAAGTCATTAATTGAGGAATGTTTCTCTTTTTGTTAAATATTACAATGCTTTGAAAAGTAAATTTCTTATATGTCGAGTATATACTTTCTAAACATGAAACTTTTTTGTTCATGAGAACATCTTTTTGGCGGTTCTAAAATAAAAATTATCGACACAAACGACATTTACATTATTACAATAATTATGTATAATTTTGTTTTGTGTTGTGTGCATGAATTTTATAGTTAGGAAACAAATAAGAGTCCAATTAATCACCCAAACTGTATTGGGAAATAAAAGTAATTTGGGAACCTTCGATTCAATGTGTAGAGCATCATAAATGCTATTTTTAAATACAGTATTCCAATAAAAAAGCAGGAACTTGATTGACAATTCTGTCTCATAGTTTCTAATAATATTTAGTAATAGTATTTTTGGTTTATTTATTTATTTTGTAGTTGGAAATAGTTTTCTTTAGTTAAAAAGTTGAGGACTAAACTTTGTAGTGAAATTTGTTACATTTAAATCGAATAACTTTGATTCAGTTACCCATTCAAATAAGCAAAATCATTGCAACATTTGACCCGCAAGTTTGAAAGCATCCTCAACTTTAGGAACCTATTATTTAGTATATTGTAATAATATTTAAATATTTATAATCTTTTTTTTATAATTAGTTCATATTCATCATCGTATAATATATTTATATATATATAGTAATTATTTTCTTTAGTCATTATTAAACAGTGTCAGCTTTTTATGTCAAAGAAATTTGTTTTTCAGTTTGTGCCCAAACTTGATATAATAACTTCTCTATATGTGTTTCAGCGCATTAGTTACAGTTCTCTACGCGTTTTGCGCAAGTGTTTAGTTTTATAATAGTATTATATAATTAGAGGAACACAAATACTAAAATTTTTGTATTATTTTGCGACTGAATATGAAAAAAGACGCAATTATTGGTTTATAATTTGCTTGCAATATATCAGTGATAATAATATATCAATTAAATGATTTGCAACAATTAATTCATAATTGAATGTCAATGACTAAGAAATAGATAACAGCTCATAATCTGTTTATAATTATTGCTGTCAATGACTGGCATCACTCATATTACTGTAAGCAACAGCTGCAGCGTTTACATTCATATTCTTAGTTAAATAGTTAATTAAATTTGCATCGTTTCCATTCATAAAAAGAGTTGCCATATCTGTTAAATTATTAGATCCAGAATCAGGTGTCGGACCACCATTAGTAGTGATAGCAGTTGTAGAGACTATTGTAGAGCCAGTGGTGGTGTTAGTCGTCATTTCATACTTTTGAGTCCTTTTTATATGTCGATCACAATCGCAGTGAAACTTGTATTCAATAATTGAAGCAAATTTTTCATGACATGCCCGACATTCGATATAAATTTGTACTAACTTTAAAGTCGCCTTTATATCTGAGCTCTGTTTAGCAAAACAAGAGGCCCTTTGATGACCCAAACAAAGAACTTCTGCCGGATATGTCATATGACATTTCTTACAGGTAAAGCCAACCTCAACGTCACTCTCGTTAATCATTTTAAAGTCTAAATCGCTGATCACACATCTCAGCTCTGAACTATTGCGGCCGTCTTGCATGAAGCGCACACTGCTTATGCCGAACTGATTCAATTTGTTGGTGATTTCAGGAAGAGCTGATGGTGGCAGTTGTAATAGACTCAGAGGTGTGCCATACATGTTGCTCGTGTCCGCATAGAAGGATGTACTACTCGTGTGCTGCTGTTGGGCTTGTTGTTGATGTGTTTGTTGTTGATGTGTTTGTTGTTGGTGTGATTGCTGTTGGTGTGACTGCTGTTGGTGTGACTGTTGTTGGTGTGACTGCTGTTGGTGTGACTGCTGTTGGTGTGGCTGTTGTTGGTGTGACTGCTGTTGTTGGTGTGGCTGTTGTTGGACTTGGTGTGAATGTTGCTGAAGAGGTGCTGTTGTGTTCGGTGGGACTTGTACTGTATTAGGTGCAGAACCAACTGATCCACTACTACTCCCGGATGGAGCTATTAGTTTGTTTAGAAAGTGGAAAAAGGAGAGGGAAAGCAAAAGAGAAAGAGGAAAAGTTATAAATTGTGAAGTAATATCAGTAAAGATTTGCCGCAATTAGTGAAAGTAAACGCATAAAGATTGTTAAAATGCCATTGAGAGACATAAAAATGCAACATTTGTGGCATTAGAATTCATGTCTTTGGCTTGTAAAGGGCGTACTTAGGATGAGATCGTGAAGCAATGCAAGAAGCGTGTCGTCGTCGCTGGGATCAGGTCCCAAATATACTTTGCATCGCTTGATATTTGTAGCCTCAAACCGATGCATCGTTAAGATAAGTTTTACTAAATTTTACTTAAGGCTCAGGTGTTCAATGAAACATCACAGCATGCGAGAGACATAAAATACAAGTAAAAAATACTAAATTTACAGTTCTCTCAAGTATATGCAATTATCATGAGATCCGGCTTTAGTTAGCGATGTAAAAGCAATTTATGTTTAAAAGTCCACTCAACTCAACTCAATTCTGGGGAAACAAAAAATTTTATTATGAAATTCAGAGTTGATGTTCCACTATATTCTTTATTTCTGTCTAATCTCAAACAATGAGAAAAAGTGAAACTATTTCTCTCATATTCTATTTTCTCGTCGATCTCACACTCATATACAGAACAGATACAGAAGTAATACATTCTCTCGTCTCTCTGTTTTGCTGCTTCGCTTCTTTATTTCATTTTGACTCACACTCGACTCACAAATATGACATTCGCTTTTGCTATTCATTTGAGCGTATAGTAAGACGAATCAAAGAGGGAAAGACAGTCTATGCCAAAAGGGGGGCTCAAATTTCAGTGAACATCAAATTCTACACAAGTTTAAGCAGAGTTTCTTTTGCCAATCAATCAATCAATGAGATGACCAAAAAATATAACTCATACAACTCATAGCATTGGCATCTATGCAACAAAAAACATTGCGAGAGAAAGTTTGGACATGGAATACATGAATCTAAGCCATAAAAGAAATGAAACGGTAATTCACTAAAGTCAGAAGACAAGTGATGCTGAAGTAGAAATATTGCAAATAAGTATTGTCAGTAGTCAGTAGTTTGTTTAGCAGCGCGATGGCACTGATGGCACTGATGGCACTTCCAATGCCAAACCAAGTGAAACATATTTGGTTTATATTTTCAAACTCATCATATCAGTCGTTTGAATCACAAAAATTATATTCTGGTCACAGTTGTCCATTTTTCAGTGTCAACTATACGCTCAGTGGGTGGTTGGCCTCATATGGACGACTTATGACTACTTTTGAAAGCTGTCTCTGCTCTGGCACACCCATTGTAAAGCTGTTTCATGTTAATAGTGTACAGAGTTTTTAGTTTCTACTTTTTAATCACTTTACTTAAAGCCAACTTTTAAGATGGATGACTCAGATAAGAGATTCTAATTAATTTAGTTTTTAGCTTTTCTTTTCATTGCGTAAGACTCCCCACTATATTCTTTGCATTAGTTTTACTAGAATTCAGTTTTCATTTTATGCGTCACTTTTTTCTAATCTAAACCTATACTTTATATAATATAAGCTTCATTTGCATCCACAGTAATTTGGCAATAATTTACAGCAGAAGCGAAGTAGAGAGGGAGCAGAGAGAGACTCGTCCTCCACTAATAACATGAAATAGCATCGCATACAAAAAAGGAGTTAACAAGCTTTAGGCTTAAAAAACATGCTCTCATAGTGCTTGCGCCAGTGCCACAGTACAGTACAGTCTATGTGTCAGTAAGGCATTGCTTTTGCTTCACATTTTTTACGGCTCAGAGCAAACTGTAATATTAGAGAGAAAGAGAGGGAACAAACTGACAAACAGAGACAGGCAGAGAGAGAGAGAGAGAGAGAGCAATGAGCAAAAACTCTATTTGGTTATACTGAGAGGAGTGAAGAAAAAAGCGCTTCCATTTGTGTCGTTCCCCTCATTCTCTGTTCTGTTCTCATAAATTCCCTCACATGAGCATTAAAAAATCAATGAATGCAAAGCTATAAGTGCGAGACCAAGTTAAGAATTAAATCGAGAGAAATGCACAAAATTTGTAGTTCGTATCACTATATGGTGTTTGGGGTATGAACTGAAAGATGAGAGAGAATAAGAGAAAAGGGATGCAGCAAAATAAGGTTTATAATGCATGTTCACACACACATCTCTCTCCTAAACTTATATGATCTCTGAATTTGTACGTCTCTGTGGGGACTTTCACGACTTTTTTCAAATACCGCTAAAACTTGAATACTGAGCAAAAGCTCGTACTATTATGAAATGCAGATAAGAAGTCGTACCACTTATTAAAGATACAAAATTTATACTATATATGAAAGCCTAACGTGTTTTGATTGACGGTCTGTTTCAGATTTGGTACAGTACATCATCTTATTTTACATAATCATTTCTCATAACTACACGACAAGCCCATCATAAAACTGAAAGAGACATACATGAGGCAAATGGCATAATAGTGAGACTGATTTTCTTGTATTTAAATCAGTACTCACTAACACGAAGGCATGTTTTCCCCTAAACAAGTCTCACTCAATGAAACTCTCAATCGAATGCAGTGCTCCATAGGCTGCATAACTCTACTCAAACTATTACACTTTAAACTCATTTGTCTGCCCTCTTCTCTCCTCTCAATAAAAATCACTTTCACTGTTATCATAGCAAACGATTAACCCTTTTTATAAAGTGACTTATAGAGAAGCAATATAGCTATTGAAACGCATCTAAAACGCCCTACACCTCAATCCTCTCCCCTCCAAGTCATATAAATATTGTGTATAAACTAGTTGTGCATCGCGTTCACAAATGCAAATCGTTTTGGTCTGGTTCCTGTCAAAGCCGATGATGTATTGCTTGTTACTCTTTTAAAGAGAATATAAAGCCGTAAAAAGGATTCACTGGCGATGATACCAATATATGAATGTGCCTTATATTTAGTGATATATTGAGATATGTGGAGAGGCACTATCGAGGCACTAATGCTCCAATTCTCCACTTTTTAACAAGTAGTTGCTGTCAATATAGTTCCCTATTCTTTGTTTTATTTTTATAAAACTACAGAAAAAGCAGGTCTAATATCATAAAAGATGATAAAAATAATAATAATATTTGGAGACAAACGAACATTCTTTTAAGATTTAAATGGAGCCAATAAAAGGGAAGCCAGCATAAGAATTATTCCTTTTACTTCACCCGTGATTTTTATATCAATTTCCCTTTTTATAGTTTTTCATCAAAATAACAAATAAAGAGAAAAACGCATAATATAAAGCTGAAGGAAATAACAAGCAGGCATCACATGGCATAGAAAGGCGCAACAAACATGATACGTTAAAATTAAATTTCGTCTTTTGTCTTTTTTATACTATAACAAGCATAAGCATTACTTTCAAAGCCAAGGTATTGTTGCAAAATGTGATCTCCAACGAGAACTCTTGGGTAATACAAATCAATAATGTCTCAACAGGAGCACCAAAGATTACCATTTGTAATAAAGCCTTGGGGTTGGAGAACGATATCTATATGCGAATGCATGCACAAAAAGAAGTTCAATGATTTCTCTCTCTCTCTCTCTCTCTCTCTCTCTCTCTCTCTCTCTCCTCTCACTCTCTTATTCACATCTCTAAGCTCTCACACACACTTTCTAACTCTCGTCAGCGTTCGCCATAGTTTTCTTATTTAGTATCGCTCTCTCCCACCCTCAGCATTGAATTATATCGACTCACTCTGAATATTGAACGCATAAAAAATGAGAAAAATCAAAAATGTTTTTTGCCGATTGAGAACAGAAAAATTAGAGCATGTTTCGCATGTTTTCTCACATAATATATATGTATAACTGATAGACCCTATCAATAAATCTGCATAATTATAGTTATAATTTAAACTTAATTAGAATATTATGCATAAAACTCTATCACTGGCAAAGAGAACAGACATATCAAACATATTATTATAATTTGAATGAGCTATTAATAGCATAGAAATGATTAAATCTAAAAAATGTTTGAACTCTTGAATTGAAAATTAAAAAACTATTTTTATATTTAGTTTCTGCGAATTACAGCTTAATTTAGGTTTATCTGTAATTAGGTTTTGGACAGGGCTGCGAATATGGGGGTCAGCAGAGAGAATGACTTGATGTGAATAAGTCCATAAATGGTCACAAATATCAAAGAAATAACACAATTTCTTTGTAATGTTAGAAACTAACTTCATCTCAAATATCCAATTAACTTTTCTTGACTGCGTTTTGTGTTGTAGTTTTTTTTATTTTTGTTACATTTATTTATCCACAAATGTAAAGTAATAATAATATTATTATTTTCTTTCTTTTTTGTTATATTTTCCTCATTTTGTTGTTTTGAGTCTGATATCATATTAAAGTTAGCCATACATACAGCTATACTGGCACACAATATACATACGACAACATTACAACACTTTATTGCATTATGAACTGTAGCACATTATGTCGGCGCTAAAGTCACTTCTACCTCTTTGTTGTATATTAATCATAATGTGTAATAATAATAAAAGGAAAAGCGATATTTCTAAGTGAAAGGAAATATAGACTTAGAACAGGTGAGACAACCAAAAAATATTATTGCATTGTAACAGTACAGGTGATAAGTGTAAACCAAGAGCTCCACTAAATTAAAAGCTGAGTTAAAGCTATCCGAGAAAAGAGAAAGCATTTATTTAAAGCTTTGGTTCTATTCATTAGGAGCGCAACTATTTTTTCTATATCTAAAAGCCTATTAAAGCGAATGTGCATTTGACTAATTAGTTTAGCGCTCAATGAGTGGTAATTAGTAGATAAAGAAGTATAAACGGATTTTTAATTAAAGCTAAACAGGCTATATATTGTGCGTGTGTGTGAGTTAATGTGTGTGAGAGTGACAAAAGGGGGAGAGAGAGAGAGAGACTCAGGCAGACCGAGAGTGAGGGGAAAGAAAATATGAGAGAATATGAGTATAATTAATAATTTAAATGCAATATTGCAGGAGAAAAGAATTGAGTAATAATATTGTTTTTCTCATTATTTTGCAACAGTGAATGCATATTTTCTAATTACATGTCAACATAATTCACTATATAAAGCATAGCATAATTCAACACAGAAAACATAGTTCAACATTAGTGCAAATAATAAAAAGAAATTGAATGAGAACAAAAAATTACTTATATTTGCACTTTTTTGTAATCATCTCTCACGCGCTTCATAGCAACAAAAAATTTTATGGCATTAATAGTGCATTTCCTTCGTTTCCATTCATTGATTAACTTAGCGCTGGACGTTCTGTACTGTAATATACCGACTCTCTCTCACTGAGTGAGTGTTTCCAAAAAGCACTATGAGTGAGAAGAATTAGAAAATTTTCTTTGTGCTGCTTTCCAAATGTCATTC
>JAQGCH010001449.1:0-15648 GCA_034699485.1 Nanhermannia elegantula | reverse complement strand
GTTGCTTTCAAAGCAGACATTGCAGACATTGCTTCTCTTTCTCTGTTATTCTCGAGTTTGCAGCACTTTTTGTTAGCCAGCATTGCATAGCGAGTGCACTGACACTCGAAAAACTAATTCAACCTTTGCTGCGAGCGTTGCACGCGTTGTGTTTTCTGACAGAGAGTTTACATTTTGTTGTATTGTTACATCTTTTATATTATATTGTGTTATGTTATTGTTTGTTCGATGCCTTTCTCTTCTCTCAGCATCACTTTGAATGCCATTTCCCTGAAAAGAGTCCTAAACTATTAATTTAAAAGTTTTCTCGAGCTCATGTTAGGGAACCATTAAATACTAATTTAACACAAATATATTTATACTTTTAAATTTTGATTTTATCATTTTAAGAGAGCTTTTCATTCGAATATTGAGGCTCTCTCTCAAAGAGTGCTCACGTCTTGGCTTACATTTGAGTGAAGACAAGCATAAATTTCATTTAATTACTGATTTTCGTTCCGACAATCCCTTATTTTTCAAGGACTCGATCGTTATTTAGCTATTTTTTATCAGTCATTTTAAACTGAGACTTATCTTACGTTAGTTTATAATTATACAAATGCAAATAATTATTTTTTAACTGACGAAAATTTGATGAGAGTTTACTAATGAGCTATATTTTGTTAGTTAGCCTTTCATTAATAGGTTCACGAGATTAAGTAAATTCATTAATAAACTCAACACTTTAAATGTAGCTAAAAATTGACCATTTTTTAAGACAAATTTGAGACACATTTGAAACACACCAACCTTTGAATCTGATTATAAATATTAAAGAAAGGAGAAGCTGAGCACATTTAAAACGATTCTTACATTTTAGCTCTATATCTAATATAAGAGATAATTGCGATTTTAAATATGATAATAACAAGCTTACTATACAAGGAAAATAAATTAAGCATCTCTTGCTTTTATAACTGCAGGTACTTCTACTACACTAAAGATGAACCTTATTATTAAACCAAATTGTCTTATACGGCTTGCGTAACACACAAAGCAATTTTTCATTACCAACTGTGAAGTTTTTATGAAACTTATTAAAGAGTATAAACTGTAGTGAAGCTTATCGTAAGCAAAACTTTTGTCGATTCCCCATATTTGAAAGCCTCTCACTGGGAATTAGTATACAGAGCACAAAAAGAGCCGAATACTTATCTTTGACTAACGAAATGATACTACGAATGGACTATTTAAAAGTTTTTATTAGCGGCCAATCACATTCATTTGTTTATAGCTCACAATCATATGTCTATTATGAGAGCCGTTATGTATGTTCTAATCAATCAAAATTATATTATTCTAAGTGATAAAGCTTCAGAAAAATTAAGAATTTTTTTCTATATTTTAAAGTTTATAGTTCGGCAGCTTAAATAATTATCAGATCATTTTAACTTTAGATTAACTTTGGTCTTGTTATAAATTGAATGCACAGCTCAATTACGTTTAATTCATATCATAT
The DNA here is from genome assembly GCA_034699485.1 of Nanhermannia elegantula. Taxonomy (NCBI): domain Eukaryota; kingdom Metazoa; phylum Arthropoda; class Arachnida; order Sarcoptiformes; family Nanhermanniidae; genus Nanhermannia; species Nanhermannia elegantula. The sequence continues at coordinate 14,150 of JAQGCH010001449.1, read as the reverse complement.
CCGAAGTTAGCGAGTCATCAAAAATTTAACTTTAATAGCAGTATATGAAGGTTGTGTAGGATTAAAACGCAATATGACATCTATTATGAAATGATTACTACACATACATGTTAGTCAACTAGAATTTCAAAATTTCAATATTATACTACAGTAGTATATTAAATAAATATGAAAATCAAGTTTTTATACTATAATAAAACGAATTTTCCTTTTAAAAGGGAACTCATTTTGGTTTTCCTATTCCTAAATAATGCTTACTTTTAAAAAAGGAAGATTTAGTTCAAAAGATAATAGACTGTATACTTCAAGTTGTATATAAAGATAATTCGTTCATTTTATTGCTAAGCGTTTACAACTTATGGTTCATTATCGTAAACCTTAATCATTGCAAACTGATATACAAGTTTATAAAAGAGGATTACTGGCAATAGAGATAATTTGTGCGTTGGGCTCAACCTAACAGTTGGCTGAGGAAAAAAGATATCTCTCAAGAGTAAAGCCAGTAATTTAAGTAACTCTCAAACCTAATAAATGATATTTTGATCATAACTTTAAATCATTTCTTTACTAAACTGTATTTTTTGTTTTTACTGATAAGATATCGCACGAAAAGTAAAACCAATGACATAGTTATTCGATTTAAACGCTATTTTAAATTCTTGGCATTAAATTAATTTGATTTAACTATAAATACATTAAGTTTACTATTGTAAGTAAAACAACTAACTGTACAGTATGTTAAGTCACAAATTTGACTAATTGTTGAGCTAAAACATAATATATTATATTTTAAAATCTAATTTTCAAAAAACTGTTAGTCAACTAAATATCAAAGATTATGTAATAGAAACTCAAAACTTTTATTATATTAATAAAGTTTAGTCACAAGTTTATAAAGTTGAGCACATTATTAAAGCAAAGTAATAAAGAGAACAAATAAATATTTAAATAGTTTTTCTAATAAAAGCTGAATTAATGTTAATGTTGAGGAAAATCTGTTCAAATACTAGTAATTGAATCTCTTCTCCTTTATTAACTCTCCGGCAAAGCGGGAATTGTATAGCAATGAAACGGTTGCCAATGCGTCTGCTATACCGCGCACTGGCATCTCATGCTATTCGTATGTTAGCCTTAAACTAAAGCGAATCGAATTTAACTTTAAACAAATTCAAACCAATTATTATCATGTTTTGGTCATCTTATTAATTAATGGATTTTCTTTTAATTAATTAATTTTATAATCTGTTTTTCATATGAAAACATGTTTAAAACTGTCAATACTTTTGATTAAAACCTTTTATGTTCATTGAAAATTGAAAAAATTGTTTAACAGTTGTTTAAAAATTATGAATTAGAAAAGATTCCAATGAATACATTTTATTGAATAAAGTAAAAGATGTGCTGACTTGTAAGCTCTAACCTAACCAAATAACTTAACTTATAAATTAAGTTTATTAACTGCTAAATACTCTGTATATTGAAGAAATGGACGAAATATTTCTAAAATCCTTATAATCTCTGCGATTAGTGTTTCACTAAAAATGTTAAAATATATATTTTAAATATGAATAAATAGTATTCGGCGATAGAATTTGCAAATATAGCAGTTCTAACTAAAGTTCTTATTTGTTAAAACATTCTGTGAAACATATGCTGTGATGGAAATACTGTACTGTACTTCTCGAAGAATGATAGTTTTTTAAAGCTTTACAAAGTTTACTGCCCTTTCATCTAATGATAAATAGAGGACTTTAATTTCGCACAGTTTAGCTGTTTATGAAAGATTAATAGTATATGACTTCATACTAATCTTGGATAAAATTATTACTTTTAACTTGATATGAATGCATAGCAATCATGTCTATATTTACGAAGTATTTATTTCCATATCTCTAAATGCATTAATAATTAACATTATTTTCTAGTATTTATAACATTACTCAACTATTTTCAATATAATTCTTGTCTTATTAATAGATAATTATCATAAAAATACTAATTCTTGAGATTAAATTACTTTTTTATATAAACTGTTTAATAGGTTGCATAATAATTATCATAAAACTATTAGTGTATCAAAAATAAAGTTTATTTTTTCTCGTTAAGAAACAAAAACGATGTAATTATTCTATATTTGATCGATTTTTTAAATCAAGAGTCAAATGACTATTAAAATTGTTTATATTATATAAAAAACAAACAATAATTCAAAATTTGTGTGACATTTGCTTATTTTCTCACAGCCATAACAATGAGCTGGTATTTAATTTATTATTTACTTTACTATAATATAATCAATTTCTTTGCTCGAATTCATTATTGTGTTGCACAGTTGCGCTCATTTCTCAATAATGTATTTTAAATTATTTTCAAAAAGGAAGTGCGCAAAAAAGTTTTCTAAAAAGTTTATTGAAGCCTATGATTAAATTTGCGTTTTAAATATTAAAAGCGTTATTTTATAGTTTATGAATTTGTTTTTATATAAATTGTAAATACGATCTCTTTTACAATATGTTTAGCTCTCTATTACAGTACATGATATACTGGTATTATATGAAGTACAAAAATTATAACGATTAATAAAATAGAAATTACAGATATGTAATACAGATATGTAATACAGATATGTAATACAGGTGTTAATATAATATGTAAATTATAATAAATCAAATTTGTTTCAAAAGTAAACATTTACTGCTGAGAAAGAGCGTCTGCTGTACAGTATGCTTAATAAATGCAATTACTTTTATGTTTTTAATGAGTTCTAAGTTTTATTAAAATCTAGTTTTGATGCGAAGTTTAACATTTGCAGTAATGAGCGAATGAGTGGCACTTCTACTGCACAATACTCTACAACTTTCAAATTGTTTAAAGAATGTGTGATCTAACCATAGCATAGCCATAATCATAGAATGTATAGAATGAGAGAGTGGGAGAACTTAGAGAAGGAACGAGACGATAGAGAATAAGTGGCAAAGAGTGTAAATGTGAGTGCAATAGTGCAGCACTGCATTAATGTGAGACATGAGTGAGCGAAAGGCAATAGAACAGAGTATAATAAAATATAAAGTGGGAGTGAATATGAATCCCTTTTGGAAATGTTGTTGCTTAGCAACTTCTGGTGATGATAAAGTTGGTTTAGTTGAGTGAACGCCGCTTCCAAATGAACTCAATGCATGCTATGGGGGCATCATAGGGGCTTCGAGGGGGCAAAGGGGCACTCAATTCTGTGCTGGGCTTAAAATGACGACAATAGCTCAAAGGAGAAAATGCCCAAAGGGGGTATATGTATAGCCGTATAGCTGTATTGCCTTATAGTTAGATTGTTGTATACTAGTATATATTGCACTCTACATACCAGTACTTATACGCATATAAAAGCTATAGACTATTTGTGTCATAGATTTTGAACACTAATAACGTGTGAGTGACGTAATAGTATTGCCCTTCAGGCGAATTGTAGCGCTTTTAGGCTATTATTATTATGATAGTATGCCATAGAAGTGTATGTAAATAAAATATACTGTACTCTGCGTGTGTAGTAATAAGAACTGAAAAGTGGCACTATTTAGCTGAATGCCAAAAAGGAAGTGAATGGGAGTAACGCATAAACATATTACGCTCTACACAAGCACAACAAGAGATGCACTTTGTATTTGCTATACTATCATATACAGCATTATCACTAAATACTACTTTCAATGCATATATTTTACGGATTTTACAACACTTCTCATTATATACTTTCCTTTAGGAATTTTTCATTATTCAAACTTCTCATTAATATTTACTCTTATATAGAAAATCAATTAGTTCTGCATATAATCTATTCTGGCTTTTGCTTCAATTTTTAACAAATCTCTATTTCAACTCTCATTCATTGTCTTTAAGCTTAAATATCGTTTAATCTTTTAGTCCAATAGAATCCTCATTTTTTACTTGTGGACAAAGTTTCTAAATTTTGTCTATTTTTACATCAGAATACCGTTTCCACTAATACTCAGCGCATGTGAGCAACTCTTGTGCTGTATGTTTTGTATCTCAATCTTCTGACACGTCTCTCGTCTCGATTCTCTCTGCATGTGTGTCGTGAGTCTCTCACTGACTCTCTTTCTCTCTCCTTCTGTCCCTTTGTCTGTCTGTCTGTCTGTCTGTCTGTCTCTCCCTCTCTCTATCTTTCCATTTAGAGTACAATTTGCTGTAACACACTTTCAGTTTACTTCCGTTCTGTCCATATGCTTATGCGCTATGGCATGAGTTCAATGAAGACTGAATTGTCTGTATGCGCTTTAATGCATTTGTTTACTTATTATTGTGGGTCAATATGATATGCATTTGTTTCACATCAATTGTAATCACTTTTTAGTTAAAACTTCAAAATTATAAATAACGATTATTTTTATTTTTTATTCTTTTATCAATTTTATGCCATATACACATTTTAATTAGACATCGATTTATAATCATTTATCAAGTCATACATTAACATATGTATCATATTTGCTAACTTTCAATATAATGTTTGATTCCTTCTTATCTCAATTAATAAATTATAATCTACACAAAGATATAATAAATATTTTTGTTATTACAAAATTTTTTAATGTAATAATAGTATTAGTATCCAGAGTAACAAATTACTCGATTTTGTATAATATCTAGTTATTTATGAGTATTCCTAAACATAAAAGTAATTTTTATCGCAATTTTTATAATAAAATTAAAACTCTTCACTACTTTTATACTTGAAACGTTTGAAAGAGTCGATTAAATCCTTGTGATAAGCAACCAATTTTGAAAACTTATTAAGGCTTGGCTTCTGACTAAACAAATAAATAAAAAGACATAAAAAAGTTATCTGTGATTATAATTTGATCCAAGGAAATATTCGTTTGACATTTCATTTGGACTAAACTTTTGTATTTTCACAATTGAGTCCGATATGAATAAAGCAACGCATGAATTTGTGTTAATAGCTTATTGAAAGGTTACTATTCGTGAACATATTATCCTTCAATAGAAAAACTTTTATCAGCAATAATAATGAAAAAGCAGGTGAACTCAAATGAAGTTATAATTTAATTTACATACAATGATACTGTATTTGTCACTTCTTTGCCTTGTAATACATTACCATTAGTTAAGTATTACTTTGGAATTATGGTAATTATTAAATACAAAGCTTATGAATTAATAGTGAGATAATTCTATTTCTATGAAAATAGCGTCTAATTAAGTATTTAACTGTTAGACGTAAGAGAGACTCTAGAAAGTACTGGTATTTTACTTTCGCAAATGGGATAAAGTAAGCAAAGATAGGCCATTATAGTGAAATAAATGGGAGGTACTTCGAACCCCATAAAACTTTGGGGATAGACCAAAGAGGACCACCAACTTTGCAATAACTATTATTGTCCATGTCTTTGCAGTATTACTAATACTTTTCACTTTGAATACAAAACCATTTTCTACGCCCCCTAAACAGTAGCCATAAATTAATTATAAAGTTAATCTCAATTTACAATTGAATTCATTATTTATTCATTAATTTTTAATACTTTTTGAGAAATAACAGAACTGATAAAAAACAGTTTTTGTTTAATGGGTTACTTTTTATAATACGCTATGAATATAATAATTATGTGAAGTGCTTACGAATTAAACTCCTAAATAAAAGAATATTTTTTTGTAAAATTCATTGTTGAGCTTTACATCTGCTACTTGTCGGTCAATTCATTGAAACCTGTTCTCCACTATATTTTAAGACATGTCTAAAAATAAATAATAATAATAATAATAATGGTTTTATTGTTTGCGTGTCTGTGAAAACGTGTTCAAAATATTAATAGTAAATTACAATTAATATTTGGCTGCAGTCATTATTTCATTACTCAAACTATTATTAATGTTTTTAAAAAATTTAAATACCATTTTGTTTTAAGGAAACTGAATAAAAGTTTTAACAAAAAATATTGTTTTTTAATGATATATAGGCTGTGAGAATAAGTGCTTTACTCGTATAACTAGTTTTTCAACATTTTGCACTAATTATTACAGATAGCAGTTCATATTCATATCTATATATTTATGATTACCGCTCCTCTTAATTCTTATTCTGCTTTTATTAAAGCTTAAAAGTTGTAATAAGCGATGCCTTAAAAAAAACGTTTTTAAGCTATAGTTCTTTCTAATAATTTGCTTCAATTTTACTGAATAAAAGGCAGTTCATATCAGGATTTATATGTGTGTTCACTAAAGCGAAACTGCCTGCGAGCTTAGAATGAGTTGAAAAGAAGATTCATCTTTTAGTAAATCAATAATAGCTGAAGAATTGCTATGCCATCAAAGTTAGCAATAATGTTCACTAACTTTACAAGTCTGCTAAAAGGCTTGCACAACACAACCAATCAAAGTGCAACACTCTGTTGTCATAGCAATACTGCACTAACTCTAGCGAATAATCAATAAAATACGATTAGCGATACTTACCATACATTCATTTCGATTTCTCTGCTTTCGATTAACGATATATCGGAATAAAAGTACAGTAGAGTTAAGTAAAAAGTAATTATTGGTTTTTAATTTAATATCTTTGAAATTTATTTATAAGCTTTAGATTTTTTTAATATTAAAAATATTAATTCAATTTAAAAACATAAAAATGAGCTCTAATTTGAGAGTATTTTAATTAATTTATATATTTATGTTTTGTTGTCTATCAATGAGATAAGAGTTTAGTACAAAACACATGAACTTTGTTTACAGAATAAAAATCAAGTTATTTTGATTTTAAAAAGTTTTTAAATACTTTTTTAAACACTTATAAAAAATTATTTATCGATCATTTAAATTAAAATATTTTTCATTGAATTTCAATATTATCTGATATTTGATAAGAAATGAATATTTTAATGAAATGTAAATTTAATAATATATTAAAAATAAGAAATAGTTTTATAAGAAAAATAAGTGATTTTTGTAATAATAAAGAAAAGGCATTGAATCTCAAATTGAGCTCACAATCAGTTCGTCAGTCATTTATAGATTACTTCACGAGAGATCACAACCACTTATTCGTGAGATCGAGTCCTGTATTACCTGAAAATGACAACTCACTGCTTTTCGTGAGCGCCGGTATGAACCAATTCAAACCCATTTTCCTGAACAGATTATCACCAAATGATGTGATGAATGGTTACGTCCGTTGTGTTAATTCCCAGAAATGCATTCGAGTCGGAGGAAAACATTGCGATTTCGATACTGTCGGCAAAGATATAACACATCACACCTTCTTTGAAATGTTAGGCAATTGGTCTTTCGGTGACTATTATAAGGTATACAACAATTAAGTCTATTTCACTTATAAAGTATTTATTCTCCAAAAACTTGATATAAAACATTATTTAAATTATGTTTAGAAAGAGTCCTGTTTTATGGCATGGAATCTATTGACAGATGTCTTTAAACTTGATTCCAATCGTTTGATTGTCACATATTTTGGTGGAGACAAACACTTGGGTTTAGAGCCAGACTTTGAAACTAAAGATATTTGGCTTAAAATTGGGTAAAAATCAAATCGATCGCTAACGTAATCAAATTTGTTATTTAACCGATAGTTTGCCAGAATCAAGAATTATACCTTTGGGAGCGAAAGACAACTTTTGGGAAATGGGAGAAACGGGTCCGTGCGGTGTATGCACTGAAATCCATTATTTGCTAAATCCTGTTAATTCATTTTCAAGTCATAACCATTTATTAAACAATAGCATTGAGATCTGGAATATTGTTTTCATACAATTCGATAAGTCAGCAAATATTCTGTTATTTATTTTTTATTTTATTTACAATTCATTTAAGTATTAATTAGTTATTTATAAAATGTATATTATTAGAAAATCGAGCGGTCAATTGTGTTCATTGCATAAACATTTTGTTGACACCGGAATGGGTTTAGAAAGGATTTTATCGATTGTTCAAAACGTAAACTCTAATTATGAAACGGATTTATTTGTTCCTTACTTTGACTCAATCCAAAGGGTAATCAACTCTCTTATAAAATGAATTTTGTGCCCAACTTTATGAATAACTTAAATTTAATTTGTTTTCTTTTGCATCAGATTTGTAAATGCAAACCATATTCTCATAGCATTGATGACCCGTTGGACATATCGTATCGCATATTATCAGATCACTCAAGAATGTTGACAATAGCTATAAGTGATGGTCTTATTCCTGATGATAGTGGGGCAGCATTTTTGTTAAGAAAATTAATTCGCAGAGCAATTGATATTTCTTATAATGACTTCAAAACACCATCTCCTCAACAACTTATGTCCGAATTAGCTCTCATTACAGCAGAAATATTAGGCGAAGCTTTTCCTGAAGTCCAACAAAACCTCAGACGTGTTACAGATGTTATCAATTTAGAAGTAGATATATATGAAAAAGGAATCACACAAAACAGGCGTATTATTGATGCTTTGGCTGCTCTTAGAACTAAATATACAATTGATTTGGGAAAAGAACTTATCATAAAAGTGAATAAAATCAAAGATATCCTTAAAGAAAATTCAATCAATAAGACAATAGATAGAAATTCAATTAATTCGTGTAAAAAAGAATTACAAAATATAAGAGTTATTTTAAGTGAAAACACAACTGCTATAAAAGATGATTTACGCGTTCATCTTAATCAACAAATTGATTCTTTAATTAATGAAATCAAGAAATCACAAGAAAATATTGATCCCCATAAACAACATTTAATTAATTTACTTTCTTTGGAATTTGAAAAAGTCATATCAAGTAATTCATCTGATTTTTTTGTACATAAAATTACAACAAAAGGTGACACAAAAGTAGTATTCAAAATAGGATTAGACTTTTTCGGTAATAAGCCTTCGGCTTTATTTTATGTGTTGCCGAATGAGAGTGAGTTTTGTGCTCAGTTTACTGTTCCCAATGACTATCAGAAGTATATTAAGGCCAATGAATGGCTGAGACATGTGTCAGATCAACTTTCTAATGTTGAAATCACTTCAAATAAAAGAACTCATAAACTTTCGTCTTTAAAATCTAGTTCTGTTCAACAAATAGATGAAGCAATTAGTAAGGCATCAGAAATAGCAACACTTCATTTCGCAAAAGATCAACAAAAGTGTTAAAATTAGATTCAAATTTGAATCATATATTGTAAAATATTCGTAAAGTTATGATTTAGTTTTTGTTTAAATTAATTTTAATTAAAGTTTTTGCAATAAAACTGCGTTTTTATGTGCTTTAAACATAGAGTAAATATAATAAATAATTTTAAGGCATTCGCGAATCTTAAGTCTTATTTGGAACCTTTGAATAAAAAATATATGAATTAATTTTAGAAAAGCTAATGATCAGAATCTTTTTATTAATAAAAATAAAATTTAATTAACATTTTATATTGAAATTTGCGCTCTGAAACTTTGAACACCAAAATCCATATGTTTCCACCCATTAATTACGTAACATAAAATTGGAGTTAGGGTTCAGGGGTTGGGGCACTTTAAATGTATATAAAAGAACTTTTATTTGTTCAAATTTAACCCCAGTCCAGCACTACCTAGATTACTAAACCTAACTTATTGTTATACAAGTACATTAACTTCAACTAATAGGTGTTATAATCAGTTATAATAATAATCAATTGAAGGAATGGTAACAATGTTTTGAAAGGGTGTTTAAAATGTTACTTTAATAAACAGACTCTTGTTTCGCTGTTTATTTGATTATCATTTAATTTTAATTTAATCAGAATTTTAAAATTAGTTTTGTGTATTATTAATGTTAAATGAGTTACTTATCTATGATTTTCTGCTTTTTTCATATTATTGTAATTAATAATTAAATTATTATTAACCAAAATATAACAAAATTAACATATAAACAGACTTTTGTCTTATACCTAATGAAAACAAACTTAGAATACAATGTTTTCATCAAAATCCAGTTATTAGTATAGTATTAATAGTTGCAGAAAATCTAAAACTAAATATAATTTTTAGTTTATTTTAAAATATTTTCACTTAAAAACTAAAACATTCAGCAATTGTTACGCTATTTTTAACATTGGTTATATGGTTAGCATATGTTCTCCATACTCTCCAGCAGACTTAAGCAAGGCATCCAAAATTTTGAAGCTCCAGGGAGGGGTGGTTTTGGAAATTTTGAAAATACAAAGGGGGAGGTAAACTCATCGGTTTTTAATGACAATTTTTCCACAAATAAGTTTTTTAGCCTAAATATTTTGAAATAGCATTTTACCGCCAAAAAAATACAAATTAATTTTCTTATCAAAACTATTTTTGACATTTGAATGTTTGAAAGACACTGTAATTAAATTGAGCAATTGGTCCAATCATTTAAGAATATCGGTCAAAAATTGAGGGGGTCTAGAAATCACTTGGGGTACGATAGTAAATTCCATGACTTTAGGGAGGGAGTACTACTACCTACATACCTACATACTACAGACCAGGTCTGCTCTCCTGTGGTGACTCTGTAGCCCAACCTCTGCCCATACAGTCATACGTAATAAATGTACGTCTAATCAAACTTTTATGAAATTGTTTTCACTTAAAAGTGAATGCTTTTTATCAAAGTTGAGTACAATTGATATCATTATATGTTTTGATATCTTTTAAAAAGTTCTAATAAAAGGTCAAAACGTTTACTAATTTGAGAAATCACTGCAAATATGTTCGCAAATAAAATAGCAGTCATTACAGGCGGCGGTTCTGGTATTGGCCGAGCGGTGGCTCGGATTCTGGCCAAAGAAAGTGCCAGTGTTGTGATCGCAGACATGAATATAAGTGGCGCTCAAGAGACACAACAGTTGATCAATGAGAACACTAACCCTCTATCAAAACATATGGCAATTGCGGTAGACGTGAGTCAAAGCGATTCTATTACACAATTGTTTGAATCGATTCAACATAACTATCAAAATAAAGCCGTTTCTCTTGTGGTGAACTGTGCGGGCATTACACGCGACCAATGGCTCATTGATATGACTGAGAAAGACTTCGACAAAGTAGTTGAGGTCAACCTTAAGGGTACTTTTCTCACAACTCAGGTCTCACTTCTTTTCAAATTTGTTTTTATTCATATTATTTGTGTGTTATTTGTGATCAACTCTAACATTATCTTAAATTATAGTAATATTTGAGTTCTGACCACAATTGAAATGACATTTTGATTGATAGCTCGCATGTAAGCAAATGATTGACCAGAAGGTGAGCGACGGCTCTATTGTGAACGTGACGAGTGTGAGCGCACGGATCGGAAACATAGGGCAATGCAATTACGTCGCGTCCAAAGCTGCTGTCGAGGGATTCACCAGAACTGTGGCGCGAGAAATGGGAAAATTCAATATTCGGTGCAATGCTGTTATGCCCGGATTTATTGAGACACCAATGATAGAGTCTGTGCCTCAAAAAGGTTGCATTTATTTTATAATTCAATTCAATTAAATCTAATAAACAATTGTTTATTCAAGTAATGGACAAAATTTTGCAACAAATACCACTCGGAAGGAAAGGACAGCCTGAAGAAGTGGCCGAAACCATTGCATTTTTATTATCAGCCAAAAGCTCTTATATAACAGGTTCTATACTTCAGGTGACCGGAGGAATGGCTATGTAGTCACTTTTCAAATCATCTTATTATTGTTAAATCAAATGTTTTTAATTATGTTTTTGAGTACTGTTTTGTATATACAGATGTTATGAAAAAGTAGGAAACATAGGGATCACCTGATTAGCTTGTCAAAGCTACACCTCTCTTTATTTACCACATATTTAGACCTACAGATAATCCTTTAAAATGGCAAAGTTTTATAAAACTTTCTAATCATTAGAATTGCACTGTTGTGTACGACTTATTCAGTTATTTCTCATTTGAAGACTACGTTTCAAAACAGTCTCAAAAATTTATTTTTAATAAATAAAATTTTAATCTTTAATAAATACAAGAATTTTGAACTTATATAACTTAAACAAATAAATTAATGAAATCAATCAATTTAATAAAGTACCAAAATATCAGCTATTTTTCTACTGTATATTAAGTAAGCGCTCTGTAATGTCGTATTCGAGCTGTAACCTTAGAACCTCGAACCCAAACCTAAACCTCAGGTTCGAGGTTCGGATTCCAGAGGTTTTGAGGATCATTTTACCATATCTTTAGTTATTAATAACTCTTTTTCACTCAAAAAAACTATTTTAAGAAAATGTTTACAATCAAATACTATTAAATAGTTTTGTTTTATTAATGTCTGAAACTGAAGACAATCATTTTGAGTGATAACTTAAACTCCTCTTCGTCTTTATTAAAAGTTAAGAGAATGAAATAGTCATCAAATGGATTAAAAACTAATTCAAATGTTAAAAAGAAGAGTCAGGACAATCAAAAATAATGCTAAGGCTTTAAAATTGAGTGCCGAAGAGTAAAGTACAAAACGATGGCATTTAATCAATGAATCGTAAAATTAAATGTCTTTATTATTAGATAAGGAAATAGATTTTATAATTATCCACTTTTAAGAATAATGCTCAAAATGAAATAACTATTGAGAACTTAAAATACCTCTTATTCCATTTAAATCAACAACAAAATAACCAATAAATTTTCAATATTTTAAATAATGGTTTTTTAAATTATTTTTTAAAATGGTTTTGATTTGATTTGATTGTCATTTAAATGATGTACCATAATAATGAATTTAATGCATATTTATTCAAATTTGTTATTAATATTAATATTTCTCAAATATTTAATAAAGTTTAAGAATAAAACAACTTATTCTATATAAAAGCATAATTTGGACGATATATCTATAACTATTGTAAGTTATGATACATTAAAATAAGAAAGTAAGAGATCATTTAATTAGGATAAGGATTTCAAGTAAAATAATAAATGTTTTGCAAATAATGATTTCTGTTCCTCAAAAATAAAAGTAAAACAGGTGTTATCGATATTAGTAATAAGCAGAGTTCGGATTTATAAGCATTCAAAACCACTACAATAAGTAGGCAAATAAGCACTAAAAATATTCAAAAATAAGCATTCAAATAGGCAAAAATTTGATATATTTTAGTTTAAAATTTAATTTTTCAAATAAAGATTTCAGTCGGAGTCAGTAGAGTAGAGATTCCGTACTACAACATTATCATCGCAAGCTTTGCAAAACATTATTTTACCATAAGTTTTAAATCATTTTCGCCGAATTCATTCACATATTTGCAAATCAATTCAGGTTTTGTTGAAATAGACATTTGCTAATTATTTTGATCACAATTTATAAAATTTAAAACGACTTTAACATAATGCGCATAACAGATGCACATCTCTATTATTTTTTACTTACAGTTTATGTAAAAGTTTTAACAGTTTTTTAAGTTTAATAATAAATAAAAGGAAAAATAAGCATTAATTAAATATTTTTAAGAAATAGGTAGGCATATAAAATTATATAATAATGGGCATTTGCCTAGGCACCTAGGCAAATAGGCAAAAGTCCGAACTCTGGTAATATTTCCATTTCATTGGCTTATTTTGATAAAATACTTGTAGTGTTCAAGAAATAGGCTTGGGCTACCAAAACAACTTTAAAGAGACTTTTGGGGGACATTTCACCCATATACCGAGCTTGGCTATTTCTGATCCATTGTCCATTACCGACAGTGAGATCTCGAATGGATCGAAATCCAAATCATTGATCATTAATATGAAATGAATTATTTTAATAATTAACAATAAAATCGAAATCAATAAAACCATTATATACAGTATATTATAGTAATTTATTTAATTTTAAAAAATTATAATTAGTTTAACATTCATTTCGGTCAATAAATTCCAAAAATTAGTACAAGTGATAGATTTAATTCTTTAATGAAAATAATACTTTTCTAAATCCTAACTTTTATTCTCTATAAATATTATGAATATTTTTCTTGTCCTAACTTTGATTTGGTTGTATCTGTTTCTCACTTTTGAGTTTATCTTTTGCGTTAAGTATCGCTAATTTAATTATTTTGTCTTCCATTTCACGCTTTGCTATTTTGATTGCACTCAATATCACTAATTGAAAAACAAATCGAACCAAACATACC
>JAQGCH010001448.1:0-15654 GCA_034699485.1 Nanhermannia elegantula | reverse complement strand
TGCTTGTATTCAACAGTTCCTATATCTATATATCTTTTTATAATATCATATAAAGTGATACGATTGTATTCTTTGACAACAGAGGACAGAGAATTTTATCATATTTGCAAACTCTTGCCTTTAAAACCTATTCATTGTCTTAATTGATAATTATTCTTAAATCTATGGTTATTATGTCAGAAAAGAATGCTTTATCTGCAATTACTTGTGACACACGCTTTAAATGCTATGTTTGGGGTCAATGTAGAGATTCGATAATAAATACACCAAAAGAAACACAAATTCATTCAATAAATGAAGCCATTGTTAAACATTCAACATTTCAGATCACTTTCAGACCTGTCTTTTTGCGAAAACTATTCAGTAATCGTTTTCACAGTCAAAGTGATTTCTGTTTTAAAGTTAAACAAAACCCCATTTATGTCCACAAATCAGTTCTCGAGATGAGTTGTCATTATTTCAAAACACAATTCACCGAAAGCTTAACTCAAATAGAAATCAATGACTATTCATATCATGTTTATTACGCTTTTCTTAAATATTTTTTATAACAATTCTTTAAAAATAGTTTCAAAACCCAAATCATTTTTTGGATTTATTAGTTTTGGCGAATATTTATAGAGTGAATGAAGTGTTTGGTTATAATCATAATTGGGTTAACTTTAGAAAACAGGAAAAAAAATTTTAACTTTTGTATTAAACATAATTTGAATGTTTAAATCACTGTATTATATGTGTATTCATTATATAAAAGTATGTAATTATCTACGGGTTTAGGATTGAGAATAAATATAATATTCATTTAAATATTAAAAATGTATCATTTTATTAATGACTAGCGATAAGAGTTATGTCAATATTTATTACATTTTTTAATATCAATACTCATTCAAAATTTGTAAAATCCCTACAGTTTTCCAGTTATATAATAATTAATTAATTGGATATATAATTAAAAGTTGTTTTTAAAGCGAAATAATGAATAAAAAGGCACGAAATGGGAGAGTAATTAAAATAATAGCAAACGTACAGTCATTTCAAATAAAAAGTATTCATATGTTTTCAAAAAGCGCTGAATAGTAACTAAACATTAACTTTAATTATAAAATAATTACTGAAGAAATTGATTTAGAAATCAATTCTACTTATAATAGGAGTAAAAAATATGTTTATATTTGAGTTGAAAATAAATTACAGATAGTTTTTGAACTCATATCTTGACTAAAATGTTAAAGTTTTTTAAAAAACTATAAATTTTTTAATTGAATTTACTTATGGTTAGAAATAAATTAGAAAATACTTGACGTCTATTAAGTGTTTTAAATAACTATTAAATTAATTTTTTATGGAAGAGAATCGAATGCAAAATAGGGGAAAAACAGAGAAAAAAGTAAAAACTAATGAAAGCCTTATTTATATCTAAAATTATAATACATTTGAATTGAAGAACGGGTTCGCAAAACAAATGAGACAAAAATAATTGAATATATATTTAAATTAATAGAACATGTTTTGCATCCAAAAAATGTTTTCGTTTTTAGAAAATTTGTTTTCAATTAAAAACTAGATTTGAATTATTCTTTACGCGAACGGGTTTTGCGTAAACGCGGAGACGAACGGACCGCAGGAATTGGTTCTTCATCTTCTTTCTCAGATTCTTCTTCTGTTTTGTCTCCTTCTTCTTCATTCTCCTCAAGTTCTTCGTCTTCTTCGGGTTCGAGCTCTTCATCCTTTTAAAAGAGCAAAACAATTGATCATAAAGTTGACAAAAATTAAAGTATTTTTTGAGAACATAAAAACTCATTTCAACTCAAAACTTAATATACACTAAAAATAAATTTTTTTAGAGATAAATATTGATTCAGTATTTGTTATATTTGTTTAGAAAAGTATAGAAATTCAAAACGAAAAACACAAAACTTCAAAATCTAAAAATCAATAAATAATTTGCAGAAAAAGTTACTCAAAATCTATTTTTTGCAAACACTTAACGCTATTACAAAAAATATATATATAATTAATAAGAAATTTAAAAAACAAATGCCTTTTCTTCTTCTTCCTCTTCGACGAGTTGGTCGTCAGGAGTCGACTGATCAGTCTTTTTCTTTTGCGCCACATTTGAGTCATCACTAGTGGCCTCTCTATTAGTGTTATTGGTCTGTTGTGTGGTATCAGCTCTTTTCACAGGAGACACACAACAGAAGGCTATGAACAGAACCACTGGTAGGCCAACGGCTAACACATAGACCGCCCAAAGCCAGGGATACTTATTCGTGTATTTAATAGCTTTGACTATTATATTATCGGTTTCACTATCGCTGATCTCTTTCTTTATCTGATAAGTTAGTGATGAGATGTGTTTCGCGACATCGATGTCATCAGTCATTAGAATGTTGTCGAATGCGATGCCGTCAGAAATAGTCCACAACTCGTATGCCACTAAAAATTATATTTATATTTAATTCAATTTATTTGTTGCTATTTTTGGATTTATATTTCAGTTTTTGCTTAAATATATATTTCTTTAGACTTATGTTTTAGTAATGAATAACAGTTTTTAAAATAACTGTTAAATTATTGATAAGAAAAATTCATTCAAAGCCAAAAACTCATAAAATAAATATAAACTTATCGAAGAAAATATTATTATGGGATAAAATTGACTAAATTTAAAAACTTTTACAACAAATACATTAAAAGATAGAAAAAAAACCACAAAAACTATATTAAAAACAGTGAATGAATACCGGCATCAATAGGTAATAGAGTCCTAAATGGTTGTAAATCTTCATAGAAGTGAGGGTTCGGTATTTTCCTCGGCGCCCACTTTCCCTTATAGGCAGGATTATCGATGAGCGGTGCCCTCCATTTGCCCTTATATTTGGGGTTATCGGCCAAAGGCTGTGACCATTTTCCACAGCCCGCCAATTTGGCACATTTCGGGTTTGCGACCAGAGGCGCCTCCCATTCACCGTCCATTTCGTTGTCCCAATCGAGAGGCTGTTTCGCTTCCGAGTCGGGTATCATTTCCGGTTCGTCTTCGTCCCAATCTTCCGGCTTTTTGGCGGACGGATCCGGTATTTTTCGCGGTTCGTTCTCATCCCAGTCGTTAGGCTTTACTGTTTGTATAAATTGGATATTAATTTAATTATCAATAGCTTTTCAAATGTTTAATATTTTTCTTAATTAAAAGTGCTTTTTAAACATCTGTTTCAGTTTACTCTTAAACTATTGTTTACTAGTTTTTAGTCTAAAAAAGTTCATTTCAGAGTAATTTAGGTCTTAATCAAAGATATATTTATTACGAACCGAACGCTAAAAAACAAAGTCTTTCTCCTTAAGGATTAGTTTCAATTCGTAAACAGAAAGAAAAATAATAAAAGACTATGTCTTTTAGTCTAAAAGTTATTATACTTTTCTCTATAAATATTTAAATAAAGCATTAAAAAAAAAATATCTGAAAAATATAACTCAAAGTGAAAACAAATATATATAAAACACATGTCAATAAAATAGCAAACATTTTAACTGATAATCAATACCTGCGTCAGGATCTGGTATTTTTTCGCGTTCGTCCCAGTCTTCAGGCTTACTATCATTTGGATCGTCGATCTCTTTCGGCGGATTCACTGGTGGATTAAAGTCTTCGAGAAGAGAACCCTTTGCGACAGAATTCTTATCTAAAGTGACTTCATATGTATTATCGGTATTGATCTCAAGTCTCAATTGATGCCAACGATTATCTTTAAATACCTATAACCACAAAAAACGAAAATAGAATATAAAATTTTAAGAAGAGATTAATAAATAAATAATAATTGAAAAATATTAGGTATTATTTGAAGACCTCATCAATTTTGGGCACATTGGCGGCTTTTTTCCAATGCTTTTCGCTTAGAGTTCCGTTTTTGGGGTTCTTGTGTTGGAAAATAAAGTGCAATTTCATATCGTTTCCGCACTTGTCCGGCCCGAACATTATTGAATACTCAGTTTTGTCATTCAATTGCTTTAAATTACCAGAAGGTGAGGACAACAGCTTTATATAAGCGCCGCCACACTCTTGTCCGTTACGGAACTGAACCTTTAATACCAAAATGATTATTAGACTTTTTCAGCATTTAATTCAACTATTATTTTATACCTCATATTGAAGAACAAGTGGTTTGGTATCAAATTTAAAAACTTTATCCAATTTAGAGCTAATCGCGTGATGTTTTGCCCGACTCTTTACTATCATACATGAATCTCCTGTTAAGACAATAGAAGAAAATACAGTTAAATATAAATTAAATAATCAAATAGTTTTGAACAAAATATACACTAAATTAATAGACTTTTGATATTATTTGAGAAATTTTTTTTTCTTTCCTAGAAATCGGAATAATTGCAAAAATTATATGTAATTATTGCTTAACTTTAGTTTAAGTACAAAATTATTGGTAATTAATTAGAATTTTAAGGAAATAACTAAAGGAAAAAAAAGTTAATAAACTATTCAATTAATAGCTTTCAGTGCAAGTCATGTGGGAGTAAAACAGCTTTAGTTTAAATGAACTCTCGATTAGAAAAATAACTATTTCTGTCACTCAATGAAAGCGAATGTCAATAGCAGTGAGTTTTTGGTTCAATTTCAGTGCAAAAGAATCATAAGTTCTCAGACTTTAGAAACAAACTCTGCCTTAAAATTAAACATTTCTACAAAAAACGCTAATCATTTACTTGAATAAAACTTTATATTCGCTCAAAAAATACTATTCAATGACTTCAAACACGCGATCAAATCATTCGCTTATTTTCCACAAAAAAATAAATACTTTTTTAACCCATACTTAAGAAAAAATTATTACTGTATTCAAAAATTTTGCAAATTTTCACTTCAATTACCACATAATGAGGTCATTCGATAATTAAAAGGTTAAAAGTCTTGTCTGAATAGCATTTGTAATAAAAAAAGCGTTTTTCAGTTTAAACGCATATATAGTTAGCGAATAAAGTGTACGATTATAACAATCATTGAATTAATGCCAAAATAAGACAGAAATAGATCACTATTTTTCTGATATGTTTTAGAGATGACTATTAAGTGATGTTTAATATCGGTTTTCAAGACTAGAGAATGAGAGTTAAAAATATGTTAATTATTAATCAATTATTTATTAATACAATTAATACAGAAGTTTAGGATTTCTTTTGCATTACTTTCAATTAATTGAAAAGTTTTTCTGTATTTTATTTGAGTTTAAGAGAAAAATGTGTATAAAAATTGATTTTATATAAAGAGAGGTTTTATTAGTTTGTAATTTAATGCTATTTATGAAGTAATTGTGTTATAAGAAAAACCATTTTCGGTTAAAGTTATCGTTTGTTTAAATAACTGTTTATATTAATTAAATTATCGCATAATTTATGACTTTTTTTCTGAATCTTTTTTATCTGTAAAACAAATCGCAAAATAATATGAGTATAAAAACAAACTATTATTAAATAAAGGATAAGTTTTTCATAAATTAATTTACTTTTAATTCTCAATCAAAAGTCTATTAAATATTTAAACCGAAAAGTCTAAAAAAAATTGCAGAAAAACTAGAATTTTCTGAAAATAAAAACAAAAACAAACCAAAAGATAATCAAAAAAACAAAAAATAACCCGAAAAAGGATTTAAAAACTTGGAATCAACACAAAAAACCGAAAACCGGTCACAAAAAAACAGAAAAACAACCAAAAAACAAAAGCGAAAACCGGCGAAAAAAACCCAATTTTTGAGACAATTAACAGACAAATGAAAACAATTAAACGTATAAAACCTTTAATAGACTGTTGAGTCTGTGTTAGACTCCATTCGCCGTCATATTTGAGTTCTTGAGAGTCGGCTTTACTGGTCTCGGATCTGATCCAACGGCTACTGAACTGCGACTCGTCGTCAAAGTGTTCATAAATATAATAATTATCAATATTTGGCGTCGAATACAAAATGGATTCACTCTTGTCTTCGGTCTGTTCCTCCACTTCGTCATCAATAGGATTATCACTTAAGACAAGAACAGCTGACAATTGAGTCAATACTAATATCACATAAAATAATAAAATTTTATTCATTTTTCGCACTTTTTTCGTATTGTTTTACACTTTAAGCGAAAAATACGATTATTTTTATTATTAAAACAGTTATTAATTAATTAAACACTTCGACGAAGTGTTTGTTTATTAGTTTTATTTAATTGTTTATTATTTTAATGTTTGTTTTTTATTTATCTATTTATTTATTTATTTATTTTATTTAATTAAAAAATTTTTTCGATTTTATAATAGAGTTAATGGAAAAGTCCAGACATTAGTATGTTTTCCATACCTTTTCATACATTTTTACAATTGTTGTTATGGTTACTGACTGTCAGCCAATCAGAATTGAACACATCTTTCTGTACTGAATCAGCACTATTTTTGTTATGCGTTTGTATTTTGTAATAAATGGTTTATCTGTTTATTAGATTTGGTACTTTTTATATTAATAACTATATGTGTTAGCATTTAGTATAGTATTATGATATTTCTGCACAAATGTGATTTGAAATGTTATGATGTTATGTTTCATTGGTTGAAAAATTATTTAATACTGTATTAATACCTATACCTTTAAATATGTACTTTATGTATATTTTCAATAATGATTATTATTTATAAAAGGCGTAAATCTAATGTTAATTTGTTGTGTTCTCTGGTTTTGAATTTATATCCAATACATTTCGAGCGGAATTTGAAAACTTATTAATAGATATTAGTATACAGTACAGTAAATAATTTTTTATTACCGGTATTATAACTTACGATTAAAACATTGATAATAAAATATTTTGCTGCCTATAATAAATAGCTTCTGAGTTATTAAATTTTTGTCTCAATCTATACATAGTTTAGAAATTAATAAAAAATATCAGTTTTGGGCTGTTTTCAGACCCCCTCCCTGTTAGCGTACGCGTAAGCATTTTTGAAATTAGTGTGACCCCCCTCCACCTCCCCTATCACTGCGTACGTACTATGTGTATCACCCCTTATTGTATTTAATTTCATGCGAACCATTAAGAAAATAATGTAATTATTTACATGCATTTAATTAATCTTATCTATAAAGCAAATGTTATTTTTAAGTTGGATGTCACTCTTTTATACAGAGAAAAACTGCTTTTTATTTTTAGATTACAATCAAATAAATGGCAGCTCAGTCGAGGACTTCAACCCCAGGTATTCCGATAATAAGACGGACGTCATAACTAATAAACTACAGATCAATCACATATAAACAGGTAAAGCACCTGCTATTTTTCAATATGACAGTTCCTAGTAATACAACTTTTTAATCACTGCCATTAGATTGGTATGTTTTATAAAATAAAGATCTGTACCATGTTGTTCCAGGTTTACTTCAATACCTTATAGATATATACATGTATGATACAGTCTATGTATATCTATAAGGTATTGTAGAAAACCTGGGACAACATGGTACAGATTTTATTTTATAAACTATACCTAAACTATGGTTTAAGGCGCATAAAATCTATATTATCAAAAAAATCGGGTAGGTCTGCGTGTAATTCCTCAATAATATAATAACTTTTTGCAATTCATTATTCAGATTTTCCGTTGACTTTAACAATGCTTTTATTATTAGTGTCTAAATGTTATAATTAAAATCCTATCTAAGCCTTAAAATACAGTATATAGTGAAATATGAAATAAATTTTACATAATTTGAGCAATAATTACATGAATCATTAATTATAACAACCAGTTTCGATGGCGGGTGTAGTGGCGTGAATAGCAGCCAAAATCTTCTTATAGATAGCAAACCTGCTGTGAGCCGCCGGTAAATTTTGGGTACACTCACCCCCATTGACAGCACGCGTGGCGACACCAAAATGTCCCTGCGCTATACCGGCCCTACTGTGCACATTAGTTTTCCAGAACCAGAATGCCGTACCCCATGCGGCGTCTTCATCATCAGCCACTAGATCCGGATTCTTAATGAGCCGGTCGTCACCATATAATGCTAGCGAAGCCGCTTTGTAATTATAGCTGTGCGTCAATTGAATATATCCGCGTCCGTAATAGTTTTTACCCGGAATACCAACAGAACTGTCGTACCTTCCCGGACAGCCTGTCTTAGCGCATGCTATTTCTCGCTTATATTTAAGTCCTCCCGATTCCCATAGGATTTGTGCTAAAAATATTGACGCCTCCTGTTGGGTGGTTATGCCTCCGTTTGGCATACGTTTTACGAATGCGTTGTACTGATCAGTCGTGGGTCGCCCATATCCGTTAGCTGTCACTGCGCTTATGAATTCTTGTGATGAATATATCGCTACAGGAACAACAAAATTTAATTCTCTTAACATTTATTTACACTAAATCTTTTGCATCTATGTATAGTTTATATTTCTTTAATAACGTTTACCATAAATATCAGTGCGCTTCACATTTATTTACTGTAAAGTTATTTTATAAACTCGAGTCTGTTCATATGGTATTTTAATAATTGAATAACAATTTACCTGCATATGAAAGTTGCAAAACGCTAACCAAAAATGTGATCAATGAAATGATTTTCATTATGATATGTGTCAGATGTGTCACTTTTTGTGTTATTAATTTAAATTCACTTGTGTTCAAGCCTTTATATACTGTATTGTATTGCCATTTCATTAGTCATGGGATTTTTTATAATCTTTAAGCATCTGTTAATTTTCTTAATCCAAGTTCAGTTGCCAGGTCCGGGTGAGTTCTGGATTGTCCAGGTTTTGACCAATCAGATTAGACAGAAGTTTAACTAAAACCTGGGCATAACAAGTCCAGGTTAAAGGTTTTGAGCATAATTTTAAGTTTTGAATTTTTAAAAGTTTCATTTTGTAAAACTGTTTGAAGTTTCAAACTGTAAAAAAACTAACTCAAAATCTGTTACTTAGGCTTATAATTCTCTCGATCCTCTCTATATGCGCGTAAAATAAAATATCAATGTAAAAATCAACTAAAGATAAAATAATTTTTGAAAATCACATATCTTTTTTCGTCTCGGTTGCAACGTATTTGCTTTTTTTGGTTGCGAATATGTTTTCCGTAGCTCTATGGGATACCTTCATCAGGCAGAGTGAAAAATAAAGTTTCATAAAATACCAATATTTGCAGCAACATTAAAGAAAAGGTAATCTTAGTAAATCTTTAATTATTGAGTTAATGCATGTTAATTGAGTACAAAATATGTTCCCACTCAGATTTTTCCAAGGTCTAAAGCTCCAGAGGGGTGTTAGCTTCAGAAAATCATCAAAGCCAAACAAAACTCATCGGTTTTCTGAGGCAATTTTTAAATTTTACATGATTTTGAAAATCCTGATCGAGGTCAACCCCTACCTGACCCCCTCCCTTGAAAATGTCTAATTCCCACTAATAAAACCATTGAATTTATTAATAATTTTATTACAATTTCAATAATTATTTTACCATAAAGCAAGCTGTGTGTCCAGAAAAGGGTCTATCAAGGTCCTAGCAACCTAACACACAAGTGTGCGTCACTATCGATAATCTTAAAAATAAATTGATAATAATTTGACTACAATTTATTTTTCATTATATAAAAATCCATTATTCAACTTTAGTAAACACGGATTATCACAACTTTTGCCAATAATCCCATATACTCTGTATGAGAGAAATGTGTTGAAAAATATTATGTTTGAAACTATGAGTGAATTGAAGTGAAGTGAATTTAAGATAAAGCTAACCTTTTATTGAAGTTTGATTTTAAACTTTTTAATACCATAATGTTTTTTCGCCATTTCTATTATCAGTGATATTTATGAATAGTATTTTTCACTAATCAATAGTGAAATTAATTTTCTATTTTTATTTTATCTAATTGTTCATTACAGTAAAGTACAGTTGGTTCAAAGAAAAACGGCAAAGGGTTAAAATGACAGCTTCTCATGTGTTAATAGATAAGCAAAACAGTTGAAAGCAATAAGTTTTTATCAATTTTTAGCTATTCAGTAAGGCATTGGGTGCTTTAGTTCACAACTTTGTATTTGAATTTAAACTTTTACAGATTATTTTTCACTCATATATCTGTAATCAGTTTATTTGATAATGAATTTGATTTTGCACTAAAATTTAGTGAAAAAACTTTGCCGCTTTTCTGCCGAACCCACTGTACTTTACACGCGGACTCCCATTATAAATACTTTTTAACAAAAAAGTTGTAGTTATTATTAATTATATTTATTTATAGCAATTTTTACACCGACAAAATTAAAAATTAATTAAAATAAAATGTAAATTATTTGAAAATATTAACTTAAAATAAGTTTATCCTTGAATTGATTGATTTGTAATATAAAAATTTACTGTAATTTATGTGACTTATGACTTATTCTGCCTTTTTTGACAGACAACTAAATTCTTTTTATCACAACTTTCGTTAATCCATTTTCCGACTGAATCTCCCACCGCATCCATTTGTACGCACCGATAGTTCTCGCTATTTAGTGGACTGTTTAGAGCCCAGTTTGTAAAAGTAACCTCTGAATTGTCCCACCACTTAAATGTGTTACCACTATATTTAGCGCCAATCCATACACTATTGATAACTTTCCGAATTGAAAATAGATATTTGGTGAGAAAGTTTTGCTCTTCAAGAGAACGAATGGTTATCAAACTTGAAGAGTTGCTCACTTGCTTTTGACAATAATTATAGGCCTCATCATAGCTCACAAGTGTGTCAAATATCTGGAAGCACTTCTCATTCTTATATGGTCTCCATTCGTCACATTGTACGGACATTTCCTCACCAATTGTAACCCCTTTAGCAAAATATTAAAGTTAATTCATAGTAAATACTAAACTATTGTTTATTTATTATCAATTAAACTTCACAAATATGCAAAATCTGTTTACTATAAGCGGATATTCTATATAAAAGGGATTCACTTTCTTTGTATGCGTTAAATATTTTTAGTATGCATTCAATTGTTAATTGACTTACCATAACATATGTTTAATGTAGTTAAATATAATAAGGCTATTAAACTATGATAAATATTTATCATTATATCTAATAGTGAATTTAAATTAAAATAAGAAAAAATTTAACTAATAAGTTATTTTAAATAAATGTATTATTTTATATAAATATTAATTAAATGCAGCTTCACTACAATTAATTCTCATTTATTTAATATATATTTACAAAAATAATTGAAGTTTATTAACAAACAATTGATAACATGTGTGAATACACAGACTTGGCTAATGATAATAATTTATAAGTTATCTCACAAAATATACAGTTAAAACAATTTAAGAGTAACAATTGAATCCTAAATTGAAACTTATATTTAAAAGCTTTTATATTCAAACATCTATACTAAAGACTAGTATAGAGTTTTATATTAGAGTTAACTTTCATTTATTTCGAGTTAAAGTTAAAGTTAACTATAACTTTAACTATAATAAAAATAGAATATTTTTAAACTTTAATTTTAACTTTAAATAAACATTAACTTTAATTATCAAAGTTTACAACATTCACATCATTCACACCCGCATTCTTTGAGATTAAAATAGTTATTTCAAGGAAAAGGATTAACAGAACACCTGAATACAGATGAAATGCATATTTTAAGATTCATTACTTATGGGTTTTAACAAATGTTTTGCAAAATAACATCTCTTTTGTTAGTTATAATGTGAACATTAAATGTCTGAAAATAGTGATATTCTAATTGAATATGAAAGTGATATATATATAGCATATATAGCGTATATATATATATATATATGTAATTGAATATATTATAGCAACGCATCATCTAATTTATCATCAAAACGCAACAACAACTCATACATTTGATGTTTTTAAAAAATTTTAATTAAACAAAGATAAAGATCTCTCAATCCTATAAAATTAGAGCGAATAATGTTTATTTACAATAAATCACTTTTAGGTCTTTAGAATTTGTTATATTAAAAATTTATACTTTAAGGTAACTTTAACTTTAACTCAAATTATTAAAGTTATGGTAAACTTTAACTCTTACTCTAATTAATTCAAATGTTTAAACTTAAAAAGCACTAATCTATACATATAATACATGATATAACCAGGACTACCACCTTTTTTCAACACCAAAACT
Source organism: Nanhermannia elegantula (assembly GCA_034699485.1). Taxonomy (NCBI): domain Eukaryota; kingdom Metazoa; phylum Arthropoda; class Arachnida; order Sarcoptiformes; family Nanhermanniidae; genus Nanhermannia; species Nanhermannia elegantula. Next base: position 3,474 of record JAQGCH010001448.1, on the reverse strand, counting down.
GAAGATACAGTTTCATTGATATGTTCAATATTTTATAATTATAATGTTTTATTTAATTTTATTGATAAAAATTAAAAATCACTATTAAAATCTCCAGTTTTGATAGCTCTGCAAAACTAGAGAGAATTTTCGAAAACTGGAGAGGTGGCAGTCCTGTGTATAACTGAATTACCCTAATTTTACCCGTATAAGTCGCGACTTATCTGAAGAAGAGTGTAATTTTAAAATATGTAAATTAAATTCATGTACAATATTTAGCTTATTATTATTTTTATGAGATTTAAAATTTGGTGATAAATAATCAATACAAGAAACTTAATTCAAATTAAATTTAATTTTGATAATAATCTCAAATAAATAGTAAACTTGTTTTATTGAAAAGAATTTAACATAAGTATAAGGTGACAGCTATTTTGAAAATTTGAATCAAAAAATGAATAGAGACGAAAATTGTTTATAAAGTATTTTTCGGCTAAATTAAGGATAAATTTGATATATTTTGAAGAAAGTACTGAATGCTTTATATTCCTGTATTTGCTTGAATCCAATCCCTGGTTCCTTGTGCTGCGAGTCTGGTATAAACCCCAGGATATTGCGCTTGTGCACACCTAGAGACAGATTATTTCGGGTTTAACCCGATAAAACCTGATAAAACCCGCCGAATTTTCATTGCAAATTTGGGGTTTAACCCTCATTCCCCGATAATTAACAATATTAAGATGGTAATGTTACCTTTGAACCTAAAAATGTAAACATATGAAACTTAATTTCTTATAATTGATATTATTAAACTCGTTTTTCTATTGCATCTTTAAGAGAACCTGTCTTAGTATTGCTAATTTGAGAATTAATGCAATTCTTTATTTTAATGGTGATAATCAATATAATTTTTCCAATTATTAATTATGAAAAATTTGTAAATTTTTATTATAAAACCCGAAAAACCCGACGATTTTAGAGAAAAATAAAACCCGAAATAATCTGTCTCTATGCGCACCCAATACCACAAGAAACAGCTCAGATAAGAACAGGCGTTCCTGATGAAGTATCTATTACAGGCCCTTCTGAGTCCCCCTTTTAGAAAAAAATCACACTTAATAAAAATGTTCTTCGAAAAAATGAAAAAGGGCTCAAATTTTTAAGTAAATAATGTAATGTTAGGCCTTATTTAATAACGGTATACAGAAAATAATTGAAGTTTATTAACAAGCAATTGATAACATGGGTTAATACACAGACTTGGCTGATAATAATTGATAAGCTATCTCACAATAGTCGGAAAATAACTTATAATTATTATGACACAAATTGCAATGAAAACCTGTACCCAAAAGTAAACAATAAATAAATAGAATATAGAGATAAGTTATACAGCTGTATATTGTAATTAAAATAACTTCAGTATTTACAAGAATTTGTTTTCTAAATTATTTCTTAAGTCATAACCTGAAGAAGACAAAGGCGAAGAAGAAAACATTTATACATATCTTTAATAAATTTTCACTAAGAAAAAGATTTAAATTAATTTTATGCTATAATACAATGATTTCTATGGAATTATATTTAAAACTAATATCAATGTCACTGATTATAACTGAGATAGAAATGAAACAAAAACATAAGTCACTTGTTTTGCGCCAAGAATGGGATCAGAAATATGACTACATAGTTGTTGGCGCGGGTTCTGCGGGTTGTATTGTAGCCGCACGTTTAGCAGAAGATAGCAGTCAAACAGTATTACTATTAGAGGCAGGCGGACCACAAACTATAGACACTGATATGCCCGGTATTAAAACAGTTTTTGATGTTATATTTCTGGTTAACAATAAGTTTATTAAACAATAGTCAAACAGAGCTCCTTATATGAAAGCGAACTCGAATGGTATTATCCATTGGTTCCACAGATTGGTTATGGCTCTGAAAGACAATTTTATATGAATAGAGGAAAGGTTTTTGGTGGCAGTTCATCAATAAATGGCATGAATTTCGCGCCCCCTGTCTCGCTCCCTATCGCGCCCCTGAAGACTTTCAACTGTGGGACAGTTTGTATGGAATCAAAAACTGGACATACAGTGATGTTTTGCTGTTTCTTCTTAAGTCTCAAAATAACTTGGACTCAAATATTGTGCAATCCAGTAATGGCTTACATGGAACTGGTGGTTCTGTTTCTGTTTCCACTTCAATACCTAACCTAACCTAACCTAACCTAACCTAACCTAAAATTCTTGAAAGCTATATAAATGCGGCCATAAGTAAGGTATATAATAAAACATATGCAGATGGAAGGGAACCGTTTGGGGTAACAATAATGCAGAGAACATTCGGTAATGGGGTCAGATAATCCTCTTCAGTGGCATACTTAGAGTCACAATTGAAACTAAATTTACATACGATCGCTAATTCAACTGTAACTAAAGTATTTTTTAATCACCAGAAACAGGCAATTGGTATAAATGTCTATAGAAATGGCTATAATTATACAATTTATGTAAGAGAAGAGATTATTATTTCCGCGGGAGTTATCGGTTCACCACAACCACTAATGCTTTCAGGAATAGAACCTAAAGAGCATTTTTCAATATACCAGTTATTTTTGACTTAAAAGTTGGCGAAAATATGGTTCAATCGGTATTTGTATATAATATCAAAAATGAGTCACTAATAGAAAAACCAATTTTTAACGACGAGAATGAATATAAATTTTATGTACAACATAACGGACAGCTTATTCTTCAGTAGCTGTTCAGTGCTTTAAAGAATTTGATTATAAAAACTTTACAAACATAATGAATGGCTGTCTTTTAGCGCGAAAAAGCTTTTCGTCCGCAGATAAAAGTTTGGGAACTTTAAGACTTAAATATGATAATCCGTTTGATTATCCACTTATAGATCCGGGTATTTTCTCAGATGAGTCAGATATTGACGATCTGGAGAAAGCAATGAAGTTAACTCTCGAAGTCTATCAAAGTGCAGAATTTCAAGAATATACAGAGATTCCAAATAATTCCGAGTGTAATCCCTGTCCTGGGGATTATTTTTGTGATTCTTATCTGCGTTGCCATGTCCTTAAGACATATGACGGTAATTTTCCGGTGGGGACGTGTAGAATAGGGTCTAATAATGACAATCAGGCAGTGGTTGACGAAAGACTGAGAGTTAGACGAGTTTCAGGTCTAAGAGTTATTGATTCGTCTATTATTCCGATAGCAATAGAATAGAGATCCCGATGGGACGGGACAGGATCGGGATTAGGTTAAATTTTACGGGATTGTTCGGGATGGGATTGCATGCTGAAAACAGCGGGACAGGACGGGATTTATATATTAAATTCTAAAATCCCGAGAACTAGAAATCTTTATATTTTTTAAATGATTTTTTTAAAAAAAGCTATTGAAGGATTTTATTACTAATAGTTATGCATATACGTGCCTTTAAACATGCTTCATAATTTCAATTGTTTGATACATACATATT
>JAQGCH010001447.1:0-15655 GCA_034699485.1 Nanhermannia elegantula | reverse complement strand
TGATATCCTTTACCAATACTTATATTAGTGAGATATCTGTGTTTTGAACAATTGTTTATAAGCTTAATCAAAGGGTTGTATGGGTTAAAATCATTAGCGTATTTGCCTAAAGAGTAGATAGATTGAGCTCAAGCATCACTACTATTATTAGTATTATTGTTGTTGAAGTACACCTTTCCGTTTGAGGAAAGGAAAAGAAGCTCTAAAGAAGAGAGAGATCCGGAGTTAACAAGTACTGTACTGATGCTTACATATTGAGACATATGTTGGATAACAGTATGAATCGTGCCAGATATGAAGTACCACCTGAGTTAACTAATCTTCTGCTTGACTTCACTGTGAGTGTGTTAGTGAACAAGCCGTCAGATCTGTTGGAATACGCGAACATCTATTTCACGCGTCTTCTCGACGAACGACAGCGTTCTACTAATCTCTTGGCCAATGTTAACGATAATGAAAATAATCATTTCGCTGATGAAGATAACGATTCCACTTCTAGTGATATAAGTAAGCGTTCGTCTTATTCTTCAATATCACTAAATGTGTTCTAATTCTCAAATTCTTAGTTATGTTACTATTAATATCAATTCCATGACCAGGTTTTTAATTTGAAGGACTTGTGTGTGTGTGGGTTCAATCTTATGCTAAAATTATTGAGCGCAGTATTTTTAAAATTTAAAATTTAAATTGATTGCAGGCTCAAAAAATTCTCAGTTAAAAATATTTGTTCCAAACCTAACGCATGACTTTATTTAAATTAAAAGACCTGTAAATAAACATCGATTATCTCAAAATCTGTGATTGGGTAACAGTATTCTCAGAAGAACTGCTGATTAATATATTACATGACTTTCTAAGATTTATTTGTATGACAATAGTATGGGATTTCTTTTGCTAATTGAGTTAAGCTATAATTTAATTACTGAACATGATTAACAAAATTGATTCGTTATTCTTTTGACATAAACAATATCATTATTATATCATTTATTAATCATTTTGCATTTAATGCGTTAGAGCTATGATTTGATTCTAATATTTTATTGTTAGAGAAGAGCTGGAGTAAAGGTCTTTATGAGGGGTTGTGGGTAAGGGCGAGGGTGTTGGTGTGCCTATTATTAGTCAATGAGTGGGAACTTTTCACTTCAAATTTCCATATTTTTATTGTATAATATTTGATATTGGATTCTATCGGTATAAATGAATACAATTCACAATGAAGTCATCTTCAAAATAAGTAAATTATATTAAAAAGTTTAAAATGTGTTCGAACTAGAAGTTAATCAAATTAGTCTAAAATTTCACAATTTTAAGTTCTCAATACTTAATCCCTTTTTTGCTGTATAAATATTTTTTCTGATGTGTTTTCAACATAACTTTCAAAATTACTCAATTTTCGAAAATATAATTCACAAAAATAAAAATTTTTTATTTGTTGAAAATTTTTAAGCATCGAAATAATGAATTACACGTTAGATATGACTTCATTAAATTCTTTGAATTAAAACTCTCAAATTTGTTTTACGTCTGTTAAATCTAGAATTCTTTAAAACATATTTTCAGGATCGGCAAAATTATCTGCAATGATATGATTTAAGAGCAAAAGTTTAAAATTCTTGAAAAATGATATCTTGGAATATTTTTATTGTTGGTTCACTTTTAATGCTGAAAAATATATGATTACATTTACTTCAAGGAAATGAAACTAATCTGAAACTAATGACTCGCATTTTTGTTACAGAACTGGTATATCATTCATTTTAGAAATATAAATAATTAAATAAGAATTAATTCGAGTCATAGTAATGATCTAAGCAACCAATGTATTAATTTATGGAACATTATGAACAATAATTTTATAAAAATCAATTTTTCGACGATTTAGATTTAAAACCATTTCAGTCTTTCCTAATCTAATGAATATTATTTAGAAGTCACAGAAAACCAAATAAAGAATTTTAAAAGTCAATCATTTACAAAAATGATTAACATTTGAATTACTTTTTTTGTTATACAATTCTACCAGTGTCACAATGAGTTTGAATAAAGACATTCAATTATATGATACAAAATAATAATTATTTTAATTCAATGAAATAAACTGATAGAACAGATTCAGGAACAATAAAAAATTTTCACAATATAGCTATATTTTTGTTTGAATGCAAGCGCTGTATAGCTATACTGTAAATGAAATTTGATATTCAAGAATTTGAAATCGATTGAAGTTAAGATTCTTTAACTTAAGAATATGAATACACAATTACAAAATCAATAAAATCGGTTCGTTTTTTGAAAATAAAGCTTTTTTTAAATAAAATGAACAGATCAATTAATTTTATTTAATCTATTTTTTGTTTTGGAAAAATAGGCCGAATATATTTTATTATGATTCTAATCTTGTGCTTATATTCAGTTCAGTTAAGAATAAGTTCATTATTTAAAAAAATTATGATAATTAATGTTTTAAAGTTCACATTGATATTAGTTGAGAAAATAGAAAGTTTTATTGAAGTTTCTTTAGTGAATATTATAATATTTGTATAAATTAACTGAATAATAAAAAATAACTTTGATTCTTTGAATTAAAAAATGTAAATGTACTGTTAAAAATTTTATTATTTGAGCTAAAAATATTAAATATTACGAAATAATTAATTTTTTTAAAATCATTGTCACTGTTCTATTTTATGTAAATTGATATTACATTGAAATTTCTATTATTTGCTGAATCAGTGTTAGTAAGATTTAATTCTTCAATAAAAATAAGATTACAGATTATCCACATTAGATACAATTTTAAAATTTATATTTATGTTATTTAAGTTATTTATAGTTATTATAGTAGGAATGAATTATATTGTTTTAAATTATGATACAATAAAGCCTAATTCTAAAGTCATTCATAATGATGCACATAAGCTCAGTTTCAATTATCCTGAGCCTAAGGCTAGCTGCAGCTCTTGAGCCTGTCTTAATACCATTGAGCTTGAGCCTGAACCTTCATCCTGTCAATGAACTTTTGTGAGAATCAATAAAAAAATCAAAATACAATAATTTTATTTAATAATTAGATTATATAATTATAGAATGTAGAGTTTCACTTATTGTAAACAAGGTTTGGTTTGTTTTGTAATTTCATAATTAAATAATTATTTTAAAATTATATAGACTCAGAGTTCTTAGCCTAAGCTTGAGATTACTGATACTAAGCTCTTAGGTTCGATGGTGAGAGTCTGAGCCTGAAGACCAGGCTCATGAAAGGTCTTGAACTGAGCTTTGAGCCTAGGTTAGGCTGTGTGCATCATTAGTGACCCACATAGAGCGCAGGTAAAAATAGACAAGACCCTGCACCAGGGTTACCACCTGTTCGGTTTTGGAGGGTGATGTTCGGGTGACCGACGAGAGGTCCACCCGAACAATAGAATATCCGGTTTTCGCTCAAAAACTAACAAAACTTATATTTACTGTACAGTTATTTGAATCATAAGATTTGAAGTTTTTTACTATTCAATGCGCAAATGGTATACTCATCTAATGTGCAATTCTATCTTGAATTTTGATTAAATATTTAAAGATTTATAAACTTTTATTTGAATGTTTTTGGTTTATCTGATATTTAAAATATAATTTTATTTCAAAATTAAATATTTATATCAATTTGAACGTGTTTTTACTGCTATAAATAGCTTACACTCAAAATATAGGAACAGATTATTAACGAACAATCTAAAGGCAGTGTAAAAGTTCATTTTGATTTCAATTGTTTTCTATTTCAAAATTTTGTTAAAAATAATATACAAATTATTAAGTCTGCAAAATCTAACAATAAATACACTTTCAAATTCAACAAATAATTTATCTTAGAATTAAATAAAAACTTTTTTAGAAAAAAATCAAAGGGTTTGAGTTTTTTTCGGGTTTATCTTCGGCAAAAGGTGGTAAGCCTGCACGCATTTGGACACTTTGCTTAACCCTCCTAAAAATTGCGCACTCTTTTGCTTTAGCACCAGCACAAATTAATTATTTGAAGACTTAATTATAGAAAATAAATTTTATTTTCAATTTATCTAAAATTGAAAGTATACTTAAAATTATTTATACTTCGCTATTAAAACTAAAACATGCTATTCTTACTCTTCCAACCATTATAAAGAGTGCTCACTTATTGACCCTCAACTGCAAAATTTAATATTTTTAGCCTCTCCATACATAAAAGCTGGCCACTGCACTGCACCAAATATTCTGTTTTAATTGAGATAAGAGATAAAACTATATTTTTACAATAGGAATTTGAGATTCAATTGATAATTGTCTAAAATCACAACAAATTCTTTAATTAAGTATTAAATATTTGATTAAAATAAGAGAAAATTATATGAAAGACTTCATAGTTTCAAAAATGTATCTCTTGATCAGTCAAAAAGAATCAAAACTTCTTATCAGGCAATATAATTATTAAAATAAATGAATTTATTATATGCTAAGTATTACTGATTGCGAAACATTCAATGGTGAACTCTATTTAAAATCATCAAAAAGTTTGTGAAATTTAAAGGTTAATTGAATATCCTTTGAGTATGAACTTTAAAAGCATTTTAGAGACTAAAACTAAGTATATTTCATATAATTTGTACTAAATTTTCTTTTTATTAAATCATTTTCGAAAATTTTATTGAAACCAATTCCTAAACTAAAAGCTGATAATAACAAAGAGTAGTAAAGCATTTATTTTTGATAATTTTTTATATTCATTGACGACAACACATAACACATTTTAAGATATTAGTTGATAGCAACATTTGAAGCGCATTTTAATGTCAATCATTACGTGGGAATAAAAACCATTAACTTTCAATTATTACAAATGAGTTTATCACATATTGTGTGCAACTCTAAGAATTGAATTTTAATTTTATTTTTGTATTATTTGAGAATTAAAAGATTTCTATTTTCTATTATGTCCTCTATAGAACCACCCGTTAGACTGTCTTTTACACGGAGAAAATCAGGTAAGACTTTATTATTATTATATTTGATCAAAAGATATTAAGTGAAAACAAATATTGTTTTATTACTTAAAGTATTTGCTGAGCAATACGACCCAGAAGAGGATGAGGACGATGATAATGAAAAGGTTCTTCAGTAGTAATACTTGTTTTCGCTGAATTAATGCGTTTATATTATTGTACAGATTATTTATCCGAAAAGTGATGAACAGCGCCAAAGACTAGGAGAAGCCGTTAAAAATATATTACTATTTAGATCTTTAGACCAAGTATGAAATCAGCAATTAGTTTTATAGTGTAATTATTAATTCTCTGTGCTCTCAGGTTGAAATATCTGAAGTTCTCGATGCCATGTTTGAAAGAAAGGTTAGAAAAATATTTCATTAATATTAATATATTTTGCATTTAAATCAAGAAAAATATTTTGAGAGTCTGTTTCTAATAGGAATTTCCTATAATTAGAAACATTGAATGAACTCAACAAATAATTAAACGAATACTTAAAGTTCTTAAATATTACATAATATGTCTTATGAATACATAAACTTATTTTAGATTATTTGAGATCTTTATAATTAATTAGTTTAGAATATCATTTATAGTAATGTGAATTTTCATTTCACGTTTCAAAAACTGAGAAATGTTTTTCTTTGTAACTCAAAAGACTTTTAAATAAATTAAATTCGAAAATAAATTCTATTTCTATTTCTAAATGAATTTTTTAAAAATTTTGAGTTTATACCATAGGTTTTCGTTTAACCAAAAATAGAATAATTTTAAGTTTTCTTTCATTTAAGATTTGACAGATTCAGTACTTTAGTATAGAATATTGACTTATCTAATAATTCCTTGAAATCGAGAATTAAATTGAAATTAATTTTAAAATCTCTGAAACATAATTAATTGAGTTTAATAAATTAGAGTTTCAATACTGCATTAGAATCTCCTTCCAGTTATGGTCTAATTTGATGTCTTTTATGTCTTTTCATTTTTCCGAATTCTGATTGTTTAGTATTTCAATTGACTGAAAATTCTTCAAATATTAATTATTACAAACCTATAACACTAATAATTGCTAAAAATATATTTTCAAAGCAAAAAAGAATGTTAATGAATAACAAACTTTTTAATAAAATCTCATTCATAAGGTATTGTATATTCGGTGTATGTTTATTAGCGATAATATTTACATAACATGTATTATTTCAATCCTAACATTCAATTTGAATTTTATTTCAAATTTGTATATTTGTATATTTATAAATATTTTTGTTATTTTAGAAGCTTATTTATAATATAATATAAGCTAATGTTTTAAAATTTCAATAACAAAATCCATTACAGCACATTGAATATTAACTTATTTGATAATAGAATGCAAAATCTATATCATTCTTATTCTAATGTTAAATGTAATTTATATTTATTTTGCATTCAAATATGTCTTTTTATTTAAGAATATTTTTATATTAGATATAAGTTATTATTAACATTTATTTATTCTTTGCCTTAAAAAAAATAACAAAAACATTGAAAACATTTGATGCCAAATGAAATTTAGCGAACTTAGCGAACTGGGAATAACAATAAAACTTTGAGAACTGCGAATATTTTTCTAAAATTTTTATCTTATTTTGTTTTAATGAGTTTAGTTAATTTTCGTAATTAAAAGTCAATATCAAGTACATTCTCTCTGTTTTTGATGAAATCTTTTTAAGTTGATTAGGGTTTGGTAACTGATAGCGCAAAATCTTGACTCTATTTCGAGCTCTATAATGTGAAAAACATATACTTGAATGCAAGGATGAGATGAAAATATTTTGACACATAAGTTTCTGATATTTACAGTATGTTTGCATTTTGTTTGTAGTTTTGCAGCTTTATTAAGATTCATGTTTTGCGAATTCAATCATTTGTTTATACTCTTCTGTAAATGTGCTAAAAATACTTATGTTATATGAAAAATCAATCAGAGAATTAGAATTCTAAGCATAAAACTCAAAACCCTTTATTCAAAACTTTTTGAAATATAATGAAATCCATTTACAATTTCTTCAAAATTGTATAATTTTTCTGATAGAAAATAAAACTAATATAAAGTATAGTCTAAATTACATGAAATGTAAATATGACAGAAATATGACACAATTTATTGCTTAATTGCTGAAAACATTTGACTCAAAATGAAATTACATTTTAGTGTTTTATGAATCACATCAATTTGCTAACAAGTATCCAATTTATTGAAATAATTTGATTAAATAAAAATGTTATTATGTTATTCCCATTCTTTTGATTATGAAACTGAAGCTTTTATAGAGATAGATATATCTTATAATATGATAATTTGAAGGCATACGTCAACTTTTATTTAATATTTTTAAAGGTTGAAGAGGGAGAGATTGTTATTCGACAAGGTGATGATGGCGATTATTTTTACGTAATAGCTGAGTAAGTATTACTTATCTTTTATTCTATTTTTTGCTTAAATCCCAAACCTTTTTAACAACGGATCACTTCTACTCACTTTATGCATAAACTTTACAAAAAATATTAATTTTATGATTGCATTGATCTCACTGTGTTTTTTAAACAATCTGGATTGGTCTGGACAGGGGTGGAATAGACCATAATTTGATTTCTCTCTTATTCAATTTAATAATAGAACCGATTTTTAATCGCTATCGTTATTCGTTCTCATTGTTTAGTAATTTAATTTGATATCTATTTTAATTATTTATAGTTATTATTTGTTCAATTTCTATAAATATGACAGCCTTATATATAAATACAATGCCTGAATGTATCGGTACACACAATTAAAAGCAAAAAGTTGTTTCCTGATCCCGGAAAATCCAGTGATAAATAGAGATGAATAATGAGGAGAACACAAGAAATTGAAATGTTAATGAGTAATAGTGGTTATGACTAATGATGCAAACCAAGCCTGAACTAAGCTTAGGCTCTAACCTTTGAGCCTTCATACAAATCAGTCACAATAATTATAATTTGATAATTATATTAATTAAAAAATATGTTTTTGGCTTACATTGAACTGAAAGTAAATTTGTTGAAAACTATGAGTAATGATGTTTCTTAGGAAATATGTATTTCATTTTCAGGCCCAAGCTTATGCTCAGAAGTTGGGAGCCTAGGCTCAGCTAGCCTTAGGCTCAGGCTGGGCTGTTAATGTACAGTAAGCTACTAGAGCGAGTAAGTTACTCTTAGTAATTTACGGTAAGCTACTATAAGTTAGTGTAAATTACTAAAAAAAATATAAGAAACATAAAAAACGTTAAGTTTATTTGGGATCTTTAATATAATTATCATCAAAATCATCACAAACTTATATCGATATCGTAATCAGAACTTGGATTTATATCAAGATATGATGAATATCCTACGAGAACCTTTTCAGTTGTACTGCTCATTGACTTCAGGTTACATTAGTTGGCATTAGTTACACTAAATAGGTGGCAGCACTATGAGTATTTTCCGTAATTTACTCTTCGCCGAGTAACTTACTCGAATAAGTTACTGTAACTTACTTTCTCACAACCCAGGGCTCAGACTCAGTTTCTCTGAGTGTATTATTCGCTCATATGAGCATGAGTTTTAGTATAAAGTAGAAATGAATATAACTATTGAGAGTTAGTAATGAGTCTCATGTAGCAGCAGTAATGAGTTAGCATTGTGAATAGTCAAATAAAAAGCTTAAAAATAGTTGACGAAAATAGTTTTTAAAAAGTCACTATAATAGTTGAAAAAAGTTGAATAAAGTAAAAAAAATTTATTCATACATTTATATTATACTATAATCAAGGGGGAAGTCAATTAAAGTCATTTTTAACCATATTGACTTTTTACGACTTTTAACATTAAAAGTAAAAAAAAGTTTTAAAAGTGAAACGCAATGCTTTAGTAATGAGTTTTCAAACCCCTATGAATGAGCATCATTTTCTTGATGATGGATACTTAAAAGGAAACAGCTTTTTCCGTTTAGGTGTACAGTCACTCAAATAAAAATCTATTCTTATATTCCCGGAAAAGATGCGAAGAGATAAGGGTTTGAGAACTAATTTCATTATTGACTAAATGTTAGTTCTCTTATCAGTTTGAATAAAAAAGACATTTCCAATGACTAACCATTATTAATGTCTCTTCCCTTAAATTTTATCCCTACTCATCACTGGACTTTCCTGGATTTTACACGACTTTGTTTGAGTTACTGTACCTGTATATACCTGTTCACAAAAGTAAGCTTAGTTTATGTACAGGTACTGTTCAGTAAATTTTTCAATTTTAAGTTGTAAAGTCATTGAATATTAGTAAAGAATCTATAGTTTAGATAAGAGCATTGATAAACTTTTTTCGCATCCGGACCATAAAAATAACATTGATGGGTCGACGGGCAAAAGCAGGAATGTACATGTGAGCTGTGGAACCCTCATAAAAATCGAAAACTTAAATGTTTACTTTGATCTCCTTTGCTTTTAGTGAGTTTGCAAAAAATTAGTTTAAGAAAATTATCATTTTTTCAAAATACTTTTAATTAGGTTTATGGTTTGATATCTTACATAATTGAATTAAAAAATCTGATTTTTCATTTTTTTAAAGTATAAAGTCTTAATAAAAGTTTGGCTCTAAAATAAAGAATTTTTTTCTAAAATATATTATCTTAATTTGAGTAAAAAAAATCATGAGATCATTTATATTGATTTTGATTTTGCTAGTGTTTGAAATTTCTGTTAAAATTATTTGGTACTTATATCAAAAAATCACTGTCAAAATATTTCGCTCCACGGGTCGAATCTGGTCCGTGAACCGCGGTTTGGCAAAGCCCTGCTTTACATTCTTTACTATGTCTGTACCGCATCATTGATTTAAAATTAGAAAATATCATTAATTAAAATTACATAACTAACTATTAAAAAAATGAATTTTCGGAATGGAAATTAACTGAGAATCACTGCTATTGAGCAGACATGGCCAAGGGGTGTGTGTACCCTCTCCCTGAGGTCCGAAACTTTACCTTAGTCCATGGATTTTTTGGATTTTTACCTAGGAAGGTGGGATCAATGTAAAATTTTCAAAAAATCTTGAAAAAAACCAAAGGGGGACCAAGGTAAAAATTTTTATAAAAATAGTACCCCCTCCCCCCCTGGAGCTTAATACCTTGGCCATCTCTGCTATAGAGTATAATTTATAGTCATCCAACACATTTTGACTGAAGGGCAGAGTTAATATAGATACATAGCATGCCTCGAAGCCATGCTATGCCAAGAATGAAGACCACTTTTGACAAAACATTTTAATTTGTTATTTGTATAAATTAACAGATGAATTAGGAATCTAACAATACTTTTGGCTAACAATCAAATGCTTTTTATGAAGTTTTTAAATTATTATTATTCTGATTTACATTTTGTCAAAATAAAGTATAAAGTTCACTAACTTTAGTGCTTTTAATTCTTTTGCTTTATAGAGTAATTTCTTAATTTATAAGTACCCGCAGTTTTCTAAACTTTGCATTAATAAAAATCTAAAATTAATTTTTATTCTTTATTAACATAAATCTTTTTAACTTTGGGGTTCAAAAAATGAGCTCAGAGAGCCGTATGTTAGGCTTTAGTATGAAGTATTTAATTATTATATTAGTGCAAACTCGATGCAAACTATACACAAGAAATATTTAATGTAATAAAAACTGCTTTAAAGTTTAAAATTTTTTAAAACTATTTCACGAATCACTAGTGAATAACATGACAGACTCTAAAAGAACTTTTGGATTAATAATTAAGTGAATAATATAACAGGTTGTACTATATTTATGTGACAATGCTTGGATTCATTACTACAGTGTTTTATGTTACTATAATTTTATAGATTTACTGTATGTGTAGAATAGTGTAATGGATATTACCGCTAATGTATAAGACTCGTTATTTGTATTGCCAAAGAAAGAAAAAAGTTAAAACGTTTTTAATTTTTATATTCACTTTAGTTTTAGCACTTTTACAAATGCCATACACTAGAGTTTCGAGTCAATCAATTAAAGAAAAGAACGTTTAATTTACTATAATTTATATTAAATTATTTAATTCATTAATCTGGTTAATAAACTTTGGTTTAACTATTATAACTACCGGTGCAATTTAATAAAAATCTTTTACAGAAATATTCTTATAACTTACTGTTATATACAGTACAATCATATACACTGTAATACCTATTATTTTATAAAATATTTTCATTAAATTTTTCTGAGATATTTATCTAATTAATAACAGCGGAACTTACAAAATAGTAGTTTCTGGTGATGATGGCTCTGAAAGAGAAGTTGGAGAATACACAGGTTCAGGAAGTTTTGGTGAATTGGCTCTCATGTATAATATGCCTCGTGCTGCAACTGTTAAAGCAATGACCTCAGGCTCACTTTGGGCTATGGTAACAGACAATTATAATCAAATCTACATATTTCTTATTTTTATTTTTTTTATTTTGAAGAGCCGGCACACGTTCCGAAAAATTGTGCTTAAAAGAGCTTTCAAAAAAAGAAAAGAATATGAAGCTCTCATTGAAAAAGTGGAAATGCTCAAGTCATTGGAAGTGAGTTCACTTCAAACACTTCATTTGTTACTCTATTACTTATTTACTAAATTTTCAATTATTAAAATTTGATCAAAATTATTATCACAATAATTTGTGCTTACAATAACAGCTCTGTAACGCTTAAGCTCAGCTTGAAGTGCAATTTCGAGAAACTGTTAACTTCAAGCTTGAGATCATAGTCCAGACTCTGTGTTTCAGGAATGGGTTCATAAGATATTTCAAAGACAAAAACATAAAATATTCTGATGAATCACAGAATTGCAATCTCAGTAAAATATAATTAAATGCATTAATAGCATGCGATTAAACAGAGAATTCTCTCTATGGTAAGGCATTGAAATTGCATATAATGTATATCTTTGTCGGTTAGGAATATCTCATTAAGACTTAATATCTATACGAATCGTCTTAAGGAGCATTTTGGCAAAGTTTTATTTTGCATATAAATGCATATATAAGTCGATATTTTGCAATTTTTATTGCATATTATATGACATATAAAGCCATAATAAATGCTTACAATTCAATGCTTTACTTATGAGTTAGAATTTCTGACTTGTGAGTGTTCATTGATTTAAAATTTGCTTTAAGTTTGTGGTAATTTTAATCAGAAATACTTTTAAATAATTTCAAATTATAAATTAATGTACAGTATATCTCAAAAACATTACTTTATTTGTATTTTAGTATACATGTATTTGTATTACGTGTATTATTATTATTATTATTTGTGAGATTCATACCTGTAGCTCAGAGGTGCAGCTTAGTCTACATTCTCGAGTCTTTATATGGTAATAATGAGAGCGTAAACTTTTCAGACATAAGCTCAACTAAAATTTTAAAGAAATTTAAGAAGAAATCTCTCTTAAATTTTATAAGCTCGGGCTGGAAGCGCATGTTTTTGAGCTGATTGTATTAATACTCTATTATTGTTGAAATTCTCCAAAATTGAAAATGTGTATATATAGAGTATATTTACAACAACCGAAAATAATAAGTTTATGTTTTTCAATATTATGGCAGAAGTTTTATAAGTCTTATTTTGTAAATATTTTAAAACTCATTTTTGACAAATACTAAATGTATGTTGCATTGAATTGATTTTCAATTATAGCGTACTATTTGTCTATAGACTATAAAATTGAATATAAAAATAAGAACATTTTATGACTAAATTCATTATATCTTTCAGCCTTACGAAAAAATGTCATTAAGCGATGCACTTCTGCCACGAAGGTATAAAGCAGGAGATCTCATAATTAAACAGGTAAATCATTGAAAATTTCTAATCAAATAAAATATCTACAGTTTAAAAATCACTAAAGGATTCTAAAAAATCAACATTAACCATACAATGACAACCATATTGAGAATAAACCAGAATTCAAGATAATCTTTAATTTTCATGTTCTCTAAATTTTGAACTTATTCTAATTCTGCAACTAAACAATAAATCAATTTTCAATTAATTTTCTTCTTTACCAATTGAATATAGTTTTAATTAAATTAAATTGAGCTAAAATTGATTTGATTTTCTAATTAATTGATCTAAATATTAATAAAAAATTGTTTTGAAAGGACGATGAAGCGGATGGAATGTATTTTGTACAGGAAGGCATTATAAGAATTGTTAAAATAAATGAAGTGAGTTAATAGTAAACTTTTGATTTGATTAAATCTATAAAAAAACATTAATATTTAGGACGACGGCCACGAACAAGAACTTTCGCGTTTAGAAAAAGGAGGATATTTTGGAGAATTAGCTTTAATTACGCACAAGCCTAGGGCCGCATCCGCTTATGCTCTAAGTCCTGAAGTGAAGTTAGCGTGTAAGCCATCATTTCTAATGTATTCTAAGCAAAAATTGCAAGTCTTTGAAATTATTTTTTATTACTGATAGTTCTTGATGTTCACGCTTTCGAAAGATTGTTGGGTCCGTGTATGGACATTATGAAACGCAACTTTAATCACTATGAAGACCAATTGGTTAAAATATTTGGGTCCAAATCTAATGTGACAGACTTGCGATGACTAAACTGTTCTGTTCGACAAAGCAGACAGACGTTGTCATTGTCCATATACTGTAAATGACTCGTATACGTACAGTAACAAAGATATTGCACAATTTTAAATCTTCCCCCGTTTAAGATTTCCAAATAATTAAAGTGTTTTGCAGTGAAACAATCCTTTTATATTTCGTACTGTTATTACAGTGTTTTAATGCCAAACTTTAGTCATTGATTTTATATAAATGCTTATTGAAAACTAATGAACAAATTAGGAAAATATCACATATTTATTCAATTAAGTCATTATTTCAATTGCATGAACCAGAAAAAGAGGAAAATTTACTGAAATAAAGTGTCATCAGTGACCAGTGCTTTTAATTTGGAAAAACTAAATACTACTATAGTTGAGAGGCAGTCATTATATAGATATTTGTACTGTATTATCATTTATGTTCCCTTAATAGTCAATTTTTTCATCAAACTTAACAAAAAAGTTGAGGTACGGATGCGATGTAAACCTAACTCAATAATTGTTTTCTGAATTTAAAAGTTTAAATTCAAAGGCAATATCTTATGTAAAGTTATCAAAAATTACAAAAAACTACGACAAACAGTTTATTATAATTACGGTATAAAAACTTTAATAAATCCAAAAGATTATGACTTTTAGAATGTTGTATTGAAAAGTCATTATCAAAACATAATCCATTGTTAATCTATTTGTATAAAACTCGATGTAATTGTAGTAAATCGCCGGTTAGTTAAAAGATATGGAAATAAATTACAAATTTAAAATAATTATTTTATCCAATTTCGTACAGTAGGTTAGACATTGATTTTAAATCATAGATTTTTATTGATTTCATTCTTAACATATTTATTATTTAAATTTAAAAACATTTCAATGCATTGTTCAAAGTTCATACTATAAATCCTATAAATAAATTGAAAAAAAGAAAACTTGATATACAAATAATTATTATTTTATTTATTGGATAACTTTTGTGATATTGTAAGTCCTTTTACAATATGAGATCGTTAGCTCGTTTGCAAGTTTTATATTTTTATTATTGATTTAACTTAATGGAAAAATTTATAAAAAATAGTGAATTTTTTTACAAATAACACGAAGAATCAACTTTTTTACTTTTTCATCACACTGGAAAAATTAAATGAGGGATAAAGTTATGCATTAAACTCTCTAATTCTTGAGGGCAAATCCCCCCTTAGCTCGCACTGAGCACTGCTAAAGGGTTCAACTAAAGAACTTATGACAATCAATACTGAGAGCTTTTAATTGTGTTTTTTTTATGGAATTTAAAGATTAAAATTCTTTAAAGTTAAAAAACTTATGAGAAGCACACTTTTGACTGATGAGAAGAGGCCTGAATTCTAAACTTAACTCAAATATTATGCAACAAGAATGCATTAGAGAGTTTGTGCCAAAAAATTTTGTCACCAAAAAAGTTAATATTTTTAATAATAATTATTAACTCAACAAAAAATAATTGAAAATTTTTTATATATTCTGTTATCTCGATATTGATAAAAGAGTGATGTTATCAGACAAACATTTTAACTATCTCTGTATTATTTACGTAATAATAAGCTTTAAAAAACCAAAACGTACTCTCTTTAAAAGCAAAGCAGAACATATATAGTGTCACAAAAGTTACTTTACATAAGTTACAAAATACAAAACTGTTTTACAGACATTCATTACTAGAAAGCGATCAGATGTCTCCGATATTTTTATAATTCTTTGTTTAATATGCCTGGTGTTCAACATTAAAGTTGTAGGTGAACAAGCCGTCAGATCTGTTGGAATACGCGACTGACTATTTCACTCGTCGGCTATATCGGCGAATGAGACACAGTATTGTTGATCTCGCGCTGACTTTCTATACGTTCTAATACAATTAATTTTAGGTTAGAACCAATCTGCTTAGGTTACAATGGACGAAAGCTCGGCCCTTCGGGCCTCGCAGCTATGCCTAGTCCTACCGTCCGTTACAAGTAGGTTAC
>JAQGCH010001446.1:0-15658 GCA_034699485.1 Nanhermannia elegantula | reverse complement strand
TTTAAAAAATTTCAGAAAAACTAAAGTGGGGACCAAGCGGTGTGTTTTCCCAAATTTAACTAAAACCGAGAGACTCTCGGCCAATCAGGGAGACCTGGCAATCGTATCTACAGTAGAGGTTCGATAATATAACCGAAATAATTGATGTTTAATTGCAAACTAATATACAAAAACACCTTACCTATAATGAAAACATAAATCGAAGGGTATAAATTCATCTCTAGAGATATTATTTATGATTTATTAATATAATATAATTAACGAATTAAATAACTTTTGATTATATATTCTGTAAATCAGTTAAATGATTATCTTTCCAAATAATTTTTAAATAAATATTAATCACTATAAAAATGTGTTCATATATATTTATTTTCTAACATAAATTGACATGTTGAATTTTATTTATTTTCTAACAAATTATTTATGGGATAGATGTCAGCTCTTTGTAATTTAGATAAAAAAAACTAATAAATAATGATCATAAGCAGGATGGAGCCTAAGCTGGACCAGGGTCGGCTCGAGTATACATTTTACAGGTTAGGCTCTTAAGGATTAGGCTCAATGTTTTTGAGCCTTGTCTTAGGCTCGGTGCTCAGTATACCAATAATCAATATTTGTTGGTATTATTAATTTATTCTTTACTAGTAGTTTAAGTAATTTAAAATTTTACTTAATATTGCTTATGACTTTTTGGTATCCTTTGATTAGAATAATAAACTTCAGTTCCTTATTACAAATATATACAAAACAAAATTTATAATGTTATGTTTAAGAATCTTAAGCTGAAAAAGCTAAGTTTTAGATACAGGTTCAAGATCAGCTTTACACAAGATGTTAAGATTATTGAGTTTAGGCCCACCAGGCTCATTCTTCAGGTAGACAATACGGGTCAGGCTCTAATTTCTTTTGAGCTTGTGCTTTTATTACTACAGTAAAAGCTCGATATAATGAACCTTCAAGGGTAAAAACTTTTGTCCGTTAAATCGAGCTGTTCGTTATATCGAGCTTTTACTGTATTAAATCCTTTTTAAAGCCAGTGAATGTCTCGCGCTAGGTGAAAGTTAAAAGCTTGAGCGCACTCTAACGCCTGTAAACTAATTAATTCCGCGGCACCAAGGTCATCAAATACCTGAATTAAAGACCTCAAAATTCTTTATTAAAAAAATATATGGATATTCTTTGCGATTCTACTTCTAAATTATTTTTAACTGAACAATATAATATATTAGTTTATTATGAAGGTATGTAATCTTACAAAAATAAAAACCTTGGTTCCGTAAAAAAATCTTTAAAGGTAATATACGTCACGCTCGTCCTAGCACGCTCAGGCTCACTTCTGCAAAAATATTATGCTCTGCCCTCGCCAGTGAGCGCCAAACCACAATTATTAGCCATGGGAGCAGTGCATTTGTCATATTTAGAGACGAGACTTTTGATGCTTAAAAATTGAAAATTTGTTGGTAATTGGGGGATAAAAATTTAGTTTTTTGAAAATCATATTTGGGAAGTAAAAAATTTATTTATTTTCAAATGACACGTTATAATTAATAACATTTTTATTAAAAAAACACAAAATTAATTAAAATCATTAGAAAAACATTAACATTTTAATTAAAAGTCATATTTTAATCAAAATCAAAGGGGAGACCAAATGATATTTTTTCAAATATTTAGAAAATATCAAAGGAAGCACCAAGGGATACACTTTGACAAAACTTGAAAATATCATAGGGGTGACCAAGGTAAGATTTTTTTACTTTCAATTTTTTTTAAAAACCTTAAAACCTATGGCTTGTATCCTATATTAAACATCAACACTTACTAATAGTGCATATAGATATAGAATTTGCATTTTAAAGTCATAATCATTATCAGCATTTGTAAATTTTAAAAAATCTTAATTTTTATTTAAAGACTTTTATGGATTTTCTAAATTATTTAAAAAGTTTTGAGTTTTTTTGGGAAGAATTACCAAATTTGGGAATATTGGGAAAAATTCTTAAAAAAATGGCAAGTTTAGGAATTTTAATTATGCCTTAAAATCTATGTCATTACTTGGTTTGTGCTTATATTTAGACAAAACCCAATTTGGAGTTAAAGAAAAAATTTTGATAACCACCAAAAGTCTCTTCTCTAGTCATAATCCCTGTTTTTATGGTTTAATATTCCTGGAATGCATATTTACCCCATTTTATGAGAAAAAGAGTTATTTGTAGTTTATTTTAGTAAATTTCACTATAATTAAGTTAAGTGCCACGTAATGATGAACCTAACCTAAGAAATAAACGTTTGATTGCAACGTATTACTATTTAGGTTACAGTTTATCATTTACGTGGGCGGCTGTAGCCGCCAAGGAGGAAACTAAAATTTTCTTTAAACAATTAATTTTCAAGATTATGTTTATTCGGTGTGTATAGTGTTATCAAAGTTTTACAATGATGTAAAATGGGGTAAATTTTGTATGTTTTTCAGGGATATTAAACAGGTTTTTATGACAAACGCAATTATGACGAACGTAATTATTACAAACGCAGTGTAGCCTTAGAAGGGAATAAGCTTATCTGAAAATGAGATAGAGATTTAGTGAATAATACTGAGTAAATTGATACTACACATGGCCAGATCTGACCCGAACCTGACCACGGTTGACCAACTCCCGATGGGGATCTGGTCAAGTGTGGTATCAATTTACTCAGTATGATTAGCTGATTCCATCAAGGTATCACTTGCGGTAATTGGTCACACCGGTCAAGACATATTCAGAATATTGTAGTCAATAATAAATATTTAAAAATGAAAAATTTGATATAAACCTAAATTAGCCTAAATTTTTATATTCATTAAAGTAGACATATTTTTGTCATAAAAATAAATTATTCACTAAATCTCTATCTCATTTTCAGGTGAGCTTATTCCCTTCTTAGCCATCTCTATTTACAACGTCAAAGAGACTTTGTACTGTGCAACGTATGCTCTGATAAGAGATAAGCTGTTTTTGAAACATATTTTCCATTACAGATATTAAAAATGTGTTGTCATTGTTTTTTTGTTGTTTACTCTTTACTTATTTATGTTTTAGTGCAAGTCATTGCGTCGCGTATTAAAACATTAATAGTAACATATATGACACGTATTATAAAATAATATAATAATAATTACTTTTAACACATTTAGTACAATAGTCCCATTAATTTTAAGATAAAACTCCAAAGGTTATGCTCTTGGTGTTTTACCATTGATATTTTCTCTCCGGTTTTGAATTTATGAAGTGGTGGCATCCCTAATTCTCTCCACCTTAATTTTTATTAACTATTTTACAATTAAATCTTGCTCTAAATTATTTGTCAAATTTATTTAAGATTTTACTCTAAAGTTTGGTGTAATATATATAGTGAGCCTTTATGTTCCTTTTAAGATTATTAACCCGAACCAAACGTACTCAATATACTATCAATTTTATCTGACCCAAGGCTACTCTGATTATATATGTATAACTAACAATCGAAGGTAATTTATATACCGCTTTCTCGACTAAAAGGTATTAAAGCGGTTTTTTGCCAAATTGTGATTGTGACCATTTCTGGTCCATTGAACTACCTCTGACTAATCTTCAACCCGGTCCAGAATATATTACCCTAAAATTCCCTCTATAACGCGCGCGTTATCTAATAAATAAATTGAAAATTTTTTAAATTAGTGGTGCGCGTTATAGAAGGAATTTTAGGGTAAGTTGAGCAGATTAATTCTATGCAACCACTGTAAAAGCATTTTATGGCATTCAATTAGACTCGAACCCACAGCTACTTAGTAAACTATGTGAACTTTTGACTCAATTATGAGCCAAAGACTAAACCATTGAGCTATCCAGCAATCCGTTCTAACACATGGCAGCTAAAATTTTAGTACAATTTTATCTACTAAACTTGAACTCTCACTATGTTTAATAAGGTATTGAGTTGTTAGCCTATCCATTATATTAGAATTAACATTCTATATTTTGGGCGCCCCTCTAAAATGAAAATGTTTTAAGTCCCCTTCTATGTTTAACATAAGGATGTTAACTGTATCAGTTTTTAAATGATTAAGAATTAATTCGGCTAAATCAATTAATTAGTATTGTAATTGTTGTAAATACGGCATAGAGAGTAAAAGTGTAAGTCTTGAAATTAATATTATTGTTATTATTGTAAATTACTTTAATATATTACTTCATTAAATCAAATTGAGAAAAAATATCAAAGGGGGACCTAAGGCATGATTTTTCAATTTTTACCTTATAAATCAATGGGGAACCAAGTTATATATTAAATTTTCTCAATTATATTAAAGGGGTCATATGAGCCCTAAAGGGGCCTAAAGGGGGAAATGAATTGCATTTTATTTAAATAATAATATGAATTTTGACTATAAATTTTTGAAATTTTCGCATCATTTAATTGAAATTTAATGTAATTTTATCAAATTATTCAATATTTATTCACAAATTGGAGATTTAAGCCTCCAGCTTGCTACATCAGCTCGAGACTGTAGAACTCCTTTAAAAGCTAGAGACTCCAGCGTATAGCTAGAGTTGGAATCCAGAGTAGCGACATTGTAACGATAAAGCTAATACTGGTCTAAATTCAAAATTAAGTAGTCAAATTTAAGAAACACTTACATTCAAATGATTATTTCCTGTTGTAATTGACTAGGATTAACTGGGAAAATTTTAACTAAAGATATGATGTAACATTTTACTGTTATTATTATACAGTTCTTACAGGTATTTTTAAGCATAAAAAAATATTAACTCAATAAAATACTTTTAGATGTACTTATAATTGTTTATATGATAAGGTTGTCAATTTTCAAGTAGGAGTCTTATGTTTATAATCTAAGTTTATATTCACATGTATTTTTGAGATGAATACGTAGTTAATGAGCATGTGTTATAGCTCTTATTGGTGATGAAAATCTCAACCCCAGTCCCATGGGATGGAATTGGGATTGTAAAAATATGTTGGACGGGATGGAATGGGATTAAATTTCATTTCATGGAATGGGACTGGAAGGGATTGAAAAAATTTTCAATGGGATGTTATTGAAGTAGGATTGTAAAAATGCGTGTGGGATGGGATGGTAATGGTATTGTTGAAGGATAAGTAAAGTAGAATTTTAATCAATTGAATCAAGTTACAGAAAAATGAATTATGTAATAATTAAATAATATAATTAAAATTTATAAAATGTAACAAAGTATTTTATTAATCTATATCTAATATTTACGTTTTATAAATAAGAGATAATCGATATTCTCTGTTTGATAGTTTCGAATTAACAACAAATCAAGGTCGCTCTTGTATAAGACTCGAAACTCTAGCATTTGGCATATGTTTAAAGTGATAAACACCTTTTATCATCGTTGTAGTGAAATCGGTTATAGTGAATACCAGGCTTTAGTGGCTATAACTAAGTTATATGACTTTTAATCTATTTAATTTATATTCTTTTGCAGAGAATCCAGGTTATTGTAAAGAAATTGTCCCGAACGTTTTACTATAACGAGGATATACCGTATAAAATTTTTTTTAATGTGATGGGATGGGAGTGGGTGGGATTGAAAAATTTTTCATTGGATGAGATGGGATTGGGATTAATAATTCCAATATTTTTCATCACTAACTCTTATCTATAAAGGAAGGGTATTAATAATTTATATACAGACGCAGTAGAATTGCTATGTATTAGAACACAATACTCAGAATGACATAAAATTTATAAACGTATTTATCAAAAATAAATGTGTCGAATAAATTAGATTATACATCATAAACTAGTGGAAATTAAAAAATTTTGTTGTTTATCTAACTGAAACCATATCTTTTATTCATTCAAATATTAATATTAAATATATTAATAATATATAAAACTAGAGCAGAGCCCGTGAAAATTCACGGATATTAAGGACCCGTCGATTAACTATAACTTTTTGGTAAACGAACCCTTCGGATAACCGGAATCGGGCCTAATTCAGACCCGTAGAATTATTCCAAACAGTTTTCTAGTTTGAAAACGCTATATAATTCAGACCTGTGAATTAATTCTTACCCGTTGTGTAATTCGAACCTGTGTAATTAATTTATAGCTGTTTTATATATCCGCTGACCTATTAGTGGAAAGACCACATACACGCAGACCTATTGGTGACATTACGACCCACCCGAGACCTATTAATCATATGACCACTCACCCGTAGACCTATTGGTGACATGACCACTTACTCATACATTTAAAATTGTCACCACCGTAAAATTAGTCAATTCGGGAAAAGTGGTCACATCGGTAAAATGGCCACTTCGGGAAAAAGTTCATTGCAGATGAACTCTCGTGACATTTGTTATGATTGTTCAAAACAATTTTTTCCCATAGAAAAGCATTAGTAACATAGGTTTTGCTTCGGTAACTTGGCCACTGGTCACTTTTCGGGGAAAATTTTTTCAAAAGTTTCCAGTTCAGGTCATGCTGAATCTAATGATACCGGTCTCAAGTCTCTAACATGTCCAGGGGCGGAGCCTATTCAGTGTCAGACACACAGATGTTTGGATATTATTATTTAGATAGACATCATTTATATGTAAATTAGACCGAGGATATTAGGATTAGATAAAAATTTCTCATTTTCGAAATCCTCGGTCTGATTTACATAGAAATCGAGTCTAATTTCATTGAAATTCATCTTAAGAAACGAGAAAATGAAAAAGTTTTCTTATTTTTTTGTCGGTGTAGTGAACGCGACCCGTTTTTACTCTATCTCACAAGTTTTGTACTCCTTTTGCAAATTATTTTAATTTAAAAAAGTTCTGTTCTAACCAATTATATATTGAATAAAATCTAAAACAGATTTTATTAAAATTTTTAAAATCAAAAAATATTCGATTTGATAAAAACGAATTCCCTCACGATTTTAAGTGACTTCCAACTCCACTCCAATTCCATGGAGTTAACTATTGGTTCACTAGCACTACATGAACAGTGAACAGCGCTGAACAGTACTACCGGTGCATAGTATTGGTCTAAAACTGTTTATTTATTTTGATACACAGTACAGAAACAGTAGAGCTATAAAAAGTCTATATATTTGCCTCTTTTAAGGCCACGCTGGAGGACAACAATCACATTAACTTTAGTTATTATCCATATTTAACAATTTATTATTAAATGTTCAACTAATTGTCAATTAATTATTTTGAGTAAAATGAAATTCAAGGAAATTAAGAGAAATGGAGTGTTCTGTTGGTCTCCGACCAGAGTTGAGTCCAGTCTAGCGATCGCCACAACTACTCAACAATTCAACGCTAACTTCGGGTTTGTTTATGTCATTATTAACCTAATTATTAATTCTTTTCTGTTAATTAATTGCTATTTATTTTATACATTTCTTTAATATTAAACTTTTTAAATATTAAACTATTGTTTACATTAATCTATTGTTTTATTATTTGATTAATTAATTGACAGCTAAGTTGTGATCTTTTGTATTGAGTTTTGATTAATATTTGTTAATAATTGAGATTTGAATTAATTATATTGAGTATAAACACAACCAATAGATTCAAAAGAGTTCTCAAAATGAATTTGTAAAGTTTTTTTTCAAAATAACAAAAATGTTATAAATGCTTAAAATAGTAAATATTTTTTGTCAAATAATCACTTTTATATAGAAACCAATAATAAGCATATTATTAAACTTTAATCTGAGTCTTAAAAGACTTGAAACTCTGACCTTTTTATTAATGCATAACTTCATCTATTTTTGCAATTACTATAACATCTGTTTTTATCATTGAGTTTAACATAAATATAATACATTTCATACATTTTTTTAAAGCAAATTTTAAAATGCATTGCATTGCACACAATCTCTTTCCTATCCATCCAAAGATATATCTGTAACAATCCGTTTCCTATTCTTCCACAACTGATTGCTAGACATAACCAAAAGACCAACTGAAGAAAGAGCACCTTTTAATGTGATAAAAATACTCATTTATTTACTAATTGAGACAATAATTATAATTACAGAACTGACTGTAAGCTTGGAATTTACAATTTGGACATAAATAAGTGTTCAGATGAAGCAAATCTATGCAAATCAAGTATAAGTAACAATACATTCAATTGCATTGCATGGCATCCAAAGGCATTGATTTGTGGCACACAAGTCAAGACTTTGCAGGTATTTGTTTGACTATATATTTGGCATTCATTTCATTTGATTCTAAGATAATGTCTTTAATAAGGTTTATGACGTCAAAAGCGAAGACTTAAAACTCATTGATGAAAGTGAAGCGCAGACATCAGGTTTCACTTGTATTGACTTGAATTCAGATGAATTGAACTCTTTTGCTGCCGGTTGTGATGACGGGTCTATTGGTATTTGGGATATCGATAATAATGGAAAACCAGTGAAAAGCCTAACACTGAGCTCTACGGCGACAACAAATGATGCCATAAATGTTGTCAAATGGAACAAAGAGGTCAACTCTATACTGTGTGCGGTGTCCAACTCGAATGTGCACGTTTGGGACATAAGGAAATCTGTAAATAGCGGACCCATAATGCGTGTGCACGACAATAACGCCACTTCTATTTGGGGAAGTGGTCCGCAGTCTCTTATGATTTCTCGATCTCTGGCCTGGTCTGCCTCTCACGCGACTACACTTATTCTCGCGAATTCTAATGACGCGAATCCTATTCTTCAGTTGTGGGATCTCAGATACGCGACCTGTCCTCTCAACAATTTTAAAGGTTTTAAAGCTTTTTCATATTTTATTAGTTATAACATAATATTTTTGTCTTAACTTTCGGAATGGTTCTTAACCACTCATTTAAGAGCCGTCAGAAGAATGCTAAGCGACAGCTTTACAGTTCTGACAATATGCCGGTACACAAGTTGTGTGCTTTCAGTTTTAATCCCTGTATGAGATCGAAGCCGTGCCACTCAGTTCATAACGCAATGCAATACTAACTGAGATGTTGTACTGCTATCTCCTACCTTCTATTCTATTCTATATTTTATTTATATTTTATATTATCTCTTTACTAATAAAGTCGAGATGTGTTACCATTTCTCAACGTAATTGATGTATATACTCAATCAAAGCCTATGAAAACCTATGTAATAAAGTAGTAAAGTATGTCATTTCTATTTTTTTGCACCCCTTAAAAGACATTTTTAATATCAACCAATAATGAGAGTGATTGAGTTATTATTCGATGATTTACACCCTTTTCCCGTTGCTGGCAACGGGTAGCGACTTGTTATTATATAACTCAACAAGCAATGTCATTCTCTCTGTCACACTTTCAAATACGCTTGTGCTCTATATAGCACTCAAACTATATATCACTCAAACAGAATTTCTTTAAGCGCTTTTATTTATTGACTGTATTTCATTTAATTTAAACATATTCTTTTAAGTTTTAATAAAATTTTAATAATTCTACGGGATATGACCAGAATTATATATGCGTGTAGTATAAACTTATTTTATGATTCACTTAAGTTTGTTTTACTACTGTATATATTAAATAAAGTTCATGTTTTACAAGATATAAAATATTCTCTCTTTAATACAATTGATCGTTAGCTAAACTTAGTTTGAATTTAACATAAGGATTAAGATAAACTCTGATTTACAAACCTTTAATAAAAATATGTCAGAAAATGACTAATACGTATAGCAGCTGTCCCCAGACATTTGTGACTCGCATTCAAAGCCGTTTTTTTACTAAAGTTTCACTCAATAGAAAATAATGTAAAACAAAATTGTTTTCTCACAACCATTTGGGAGTACCAGAAGTACAGAATATTATTTAATTATTGATTACTCGTTTATAAATTTTGTATAATTTTTTTGCATTATTTTATCGCTTGCTTAACAGGAGGTCATTCTCGAGGTATTGTAAGTATTTCTTGGAATAAATATGACGAAGAATTACTACTTTCTGCCGGTAAAGACAATGTCGTCTGTCTCTGGAATCCTTCAACTCCTTTAAATGAAGAGCCACTACAGGCTGTCATACCTAATATC
This sequence comes from Nanhermannia elegantula, assembly GCA_034699485.1. Taxonomy (NCBI): domain Eukaryota; kingdom Metazoa; phylum Arthropoda; class Arachnida; order Sarcoptiformes; family Nanhermanniidae; genus Nanhermannia; species Nanhermannia elegantula. Next base: position 5,581 of record JAQGCH010001446.1, on the reverse strand, counting down.
ACAAACCAGTGGATAAATGAAATAGAATGGTGCAAATGGGAGCCTTCACTCTTCGCCATCAGCTCTTTTGATGGAAACACAACTGTTTATAACTTGACTCAAACTAATTCTTTACTTCAGACAAATACAAAGGTTTTATAAATTAATTATTTGTTTCAATACTACAGTATTATAAGTGAATCATTAATTTCAGATATTGGAATCATTTTCTTTGAATTCACAATATCTGTCTTCTCAACAAATTCAGCCATCATTGCAAGGACAGCCAATTCTAGCGAAGGCTCCGAAATGGTTGAGAGCGCCGTGTCGTGCGTCATGGGGTGTAAGTCTTACTATCAATAAAAGCAAATAATAATTAGAAACACTTGAGTTACTCTTAACTGTGTTTAAAGAATAATATTAGAATCTCATTTGCTTTTGTTTCTTCAAATGAATTGCACTGTTAGACTACAGTAGTATTTGTTATAATAAATTATCATTTCTAAACATAGTTTGTATAACTAAAGTGTTCCTTCACATAAAAATTTAGTTAAGACTAAGTTTCACTGAATGTTGCAATTTATCTCATTTAGTTTGGAGGGAAATTAGTTACATATAATTTAGTTGTGACCCAAACTCAGACACAGCCACCGACGCAATTGGCTCAACACATACTAAATATACAACAAGTGGTGATCGATTCAGAATTCGTAGGACGGGCGGAGAAGCTTGAAAATGCATTAAATAATGGAAATTTTTTGGATTATTGTTGTTACAAAATATCAGAGCATACGGACAATGAAAATATGTCAATGGCCTGGAAATTGGTTGCACTTCATCTCGAAAGTGATCAACAAAAACAAAGGCAAACACTTCTCAATTTACTCGGATTTCAAAATAGTACGTCAGAGAAGGATTTAATTGAGAATTTATGTGATTTAACTACAAATCAATTGACAACTCAAGAAGTGACAGACGTTTCATCTCATAACACAACAGAAAACAATCACTTAAATGGAACGCAATTTTTTCCGCAAAATAACAATATTAATAATTTCTCTGAATGCCTTAATTTTCCAAAAAGCTTAACTATCGACACGTCAAACACTTGTTTAGGAAATCAAATAAATGAAGCCATTCTCAACGGAGACCTCGAAAATGTAATAAAGAACTGCATCCGCAATAATTCATGGACTGAAGGTATTCTTCTGTGTTGTTTCGCAGCCCCAGAACACACCGCTTCAACTCTTCGTCAATATTTTGATTATTGTTTGTCATCAAAGCCTGAATCGTGGTCTTCATTGCTTTGGTGTATAATATCAGCGCAAACGGCCAGTGATGACGAAGCAGTCAATATATTTCAACAACTGATTGCAAAAGTAGAATTAAAGTATTGGCGCGAAGTCTTAGCTTTTATTATAAGAGAATCTGAAAACTGGAATGACTTGACTAATAAAACAATTTTAATCGACAATTTGGCGCATCGTTTGATTGAAAGTTATGCCGATTCGGGACTAAAGCAATGGTTAAGCGCTGCGATGTACTGCTATATTATAAATGCTGATTATCTAAGTTTATCCAAATTTGTACCGTTTGGAAGCCATTTGGATCAAATTGAATTGTCATTAATACTACAAAAGTCTACAAACGCTCAGTTCATAGTGAATGAACTGACGACCCATTACGCAAAGCTGTTAGCAATTGACGGAAAATTAGAATTAGCGCTAAAATACATTAATGACGTTGAGAGTGAACTCAAAGAAAGAATTATTGGAAATTTAAGATCATATGTGAGAAGAACCTCTACACAAACACAAGCAGTCGCGCCGCGAATTCAAAAGCCTTTACAGCCTGTTTCTAGACTTGCAAGTCTTGGAACAGCTTTTACTTATGATTCTGTAGCTCCCGTCCAGTACGCGCCTGTCGCACCTTCTCCTTATATAGTTCCAAATGCTGATAATCGCAATATATCTCATACATTTTCTCAGCCAACAGTACCGACAGTTCCAAACCTTTACTCAATATCACATCAGAACACGACCCCCACTGCATTCACACCAGAGCCTTATATGGGTCCAAACTATGACGACCAACAAATCCATTCACAAGCGGTGACCCCCGGTTGGAATGACCCGCCAGTCATCAGAAATTCGAGACACAACTCGTTGAGCTCTCAATACAATGAACCGCAACAACCACTAAATCCAATCTTCAATCCATTACCCGGTAATACAATGGCGACTCCATTACCTGTTGCTGAACACGAATCAATTCATTCTAATACTAAACAATTTAGTCAATTGAGACGGCAATCATTGCCTCCGCCTTTGGAGCCCTTATCGCCTCAGAATCAAAAAATTTATGACTCGTTTGAAAGATTGTTTTCACATCTGCAGCAAAACTCTGGCTCTCAGGCATTGAATATTAGAAGAAAATTAGAAGACGCGAGAGTCAAGTTGGAGACACTTAAGACTAAGTTGGCCTCAGACTCGCAGCTTTCAAGTAATACACTGATGGGTCTCAATAATATTGCAAACGCTATCAATCAAAATGATTTTCAGTCAGCCCTTCATTACCACACAAATATTGTGGCCTCGACTACATTCGGAGAAACCGCTGCTTTTTTGCCTGCGATTAAAGTTATCTTACATTTAGCTCAACAGAAAATTCATACTTGAATTCAATTAAAAGCATTCTAATTAATACTTTAAATAATAATAAATTCTTATTATTTTGCATAAAAGAAATAATTTTAATAAAATATTAAAAACTTGTTGACTGTTTAGAACATAATTCTAGTTGTATTACAAGATTAGCGATCATTGAATTTAGTTTAAGAGTTTCGATATTAGCCAACAGGTGATAGAGCTGTGTAATCGTTCGGTTATAGTCCTTAAAGATTAAAAATAAACACTAATTTAATATTGTATTTAAATTTGATGTTAACTTATATAATACCGTAATTAATTGGTTCATAGAATCAAATGATTGTAAGCAATCTTTAAAACGATGACAAATAGAGAAAAGTTGGTCCAAACATTTTTTTATCTGACATTTTTAAAAATTTTATGATCAGTAAAATATTCTAAAATATATGGAGAAGTTTTCAAAAATCTATAGCGTATTACCACAGATGTTCTGAGGAATGTTTGTGCGATTATATTAGTGATAAAAGTTTTGTGTTCTTTTTGAATCGCTTCCACGTCTTTGTATTCTTCGATTTTTACCATTAAATTGAGAAAAAGTCGTTCGATTACATCAACCTGTAGTCAAACAACAAAATGACAAATATTTAGTACTTTTTAAAATATTGATTTAATTTGTGATTCTTATAATTGAGTGTTTTGAAAAATAATTAAATCAATTAAAATGAATTAACAATACCTTTATATAGTAGTAAATGTTATCAATAATATGTATCATAGAATTCAATAAATTCCATGTTTTCATCTGAAGACTCGAAGACTTACTGAAATTCAACTTTGTTTTGATTGATTGCAACCAAATTTGTTTTAAATTAAAGCGCACTGAATAGAGATTTACCATAAAGTTCAATACTTTATTATATCTAAATCAACAAATATATAAATATATGTAATCAAAATATGCTTAAAAACATAAGCGATTCTTTGAGTTTTACTTTTCAAGACAATCAATTGAAACAATACATTGAAGCGAAACCGGTATTTGATATTTCAGAAAAATCAAATAATTGTTTCCTTCTCTCGACGCAGTTATTGAAAGTGTAGACAACATATCGTTCACTGAGTTTTCATGAAATACTTGACGTAATGATGATTCAAAGCAAACTTCAATATCTATTGAATGAAACATAAACTCTGATTGTCTCGAATCGTCTCCAATCAAAATGAATTTATAATCAGAATCATAACAAACCTTTTTGAAAGCGTTTCTCACCATTCAATACTAATTTTGATGTGTGAAACACAAAACATGACCAAAGATTGTCATTTCCAGTCAAATAGAAATTCTTAATAATCAAGAGATGGTCTTTTAGTTTTTGTTCGTTCACTATATAATTCCATGAGTGCTGTAATTAAGTAAGATTTGTTTTCAACGAATATAAAGTTTAATTAATGGACTTATTTGAGTGAACGATACCTCAAACACAATACTTCTGATTTTTTCAATAAATTGACCGAATAATAGCTTATCTGATTGACATTTGAGCTGTAAATTAGTGTAAAAACCATATAATTCAGTCTCTTTGCCGTTGAATATTAAATGATCTGTAAAACAATTTAAATGTTTGAAAGTTATGTTTAAAAATTAGTTTATATTTCATTTATAACCTCCGCGTCTATGAGCTAAACGAACAGCGTCTCCAATTCGATGAATTTTTGTGGCATCGATTGGACTGATTAATGCCGGTAATCGTGAGATAACTAGTATTGAAACTCTTTCCTCATTTTCTATTATAAAGAAATGGTTTCGAGATTTTTCTCTGAGAAACCCAAACATAATCCACGACCAAATGTCTTGATATAAAGTTTCAGAGCTTTTATAAGCTCTAAATTAAAATTTAATATTAAAACTTTTGCCTTCACTTAATAAATAGAAAGAATTTACATTTGAGCACATCTTTGCACTTGAGTCCAACCCGAAAGAGCAAAGCTATTCAATAAATCGAGAACTGAAGAAATAGAATCCTAAAAATTGAGCCGTTATTAAAACTTAAAACAATATGAAACAGTTCTCAAAGTAATGGAATTCAATCGCATGAAAAGCTGTTTTGCATTTGATTTGTTTATGTGACTAAAGTTTACCTTTTCTTCAATGTTTTGAGATATGATTTCATTAAGAAGATCGAAAGTTTGTGAATACTATTAATAAATAATTAGAAAAATAAGTAAAAACTGTTTAAAATTATGATTTTTGAGATATAACTGAATAACTCTTACTTTTAGGAATGTATTGAATTTGAATATAGAATATTCTGGATCTCTATTAATCTCTTTCTCAGTTCTTATCAAATCATTTCTGTAATTAATTAATATTTTGTCCAAACCTTCAGCTAAACAACGATTATATGAATTCAAATCTATAAACAATTAAATAAACAAAAAGTTATGAAAAATAGAATTAAACTTAAATTAAAAATAGATTTGAATTATTAAAAAAATAGACATAATTAGTATTGAAATGAATGGATACCTGACTTATACTTTTCTACGAATGTCTTAATCCTTATGTAGTTGTTTGCAATTATAAGCAATCGATTGATTGAATTGATTTGCGATAAACATAACAATTGATTGAGTGATGAGTCAGTTGTTTGCAAAACATTACAAACATTTGAAATGTTATTAATATTCTTAATGTAAACCAAATCGCCTGCAATTCCTTCCAAACAAAACAAAATCTCAAATATTAGACTTCGTTTGTCTTTAATTAAGTGATCCATTGATTATATTATTAAACGTGAATGAAAATAATACATTTAAATGCATTTGATTTATAATTATATTATATTATAATATATTAAAATCAATTTTAGAATAGAGTCACAGTTTTTGCGCCAAAACTTGAATACAAAAAGGGATCGAATAAACAAATTATTTCCTTTTCAATTGAATGTACG
>JAQGCH010001445.1:0-15660 GCA_034699485.1 Nanhermannia elegantula | reverse complement strand
TATAGCACCGGTCTATTCATTTCATTTATTACAACAGAACTTTTGCAACTAATGATAGGAATGCATTAAATAACTTACGTTAGTATTTGACTAATTTGTAAGTTTTCATTCTTGTTCTTATCAATAGAAAAATATGAGATCTGTTGTGTGTTTGGAAGAACACTTTCCTATATTTAAAATAGACTTTTTTCAAAGTATGATTTGAGAGCTAAAGATTTAGCTTGAATAGTGTCGTAATTAATTTTATTGAATAAATATTAATAAAATGCTGTGTTATTCTGTAATAGTTTGTTCGAGTGAAGAATTTCAATGCGATCGGAAATGTGTTCCACTCACTTGGAAATGTGATGGTAGGGTCTCTTTTAATCTTACACTAATTTTGTATAATATAATTTTGTTATAAATTGTTTTTATACTTTCAAAGTCCATTACTTCATCTCAAAGTCTTTATAGACTTTATTCTATTTCTCGACTTAAACTCACTTTAATTTTTCTTTCAATTCCTTTCTCTTTCAATTACTAAACTTTTTTATTGTTAAATATTTTGCTTAAAATGTAATGACATTTCTGATTCTCAAATTCAAATTAACCATACATTCAAATACCAATACCTGTCTATTGATTCTGTAGGTGATCGTGACTGTCAAGACGGAAGTGACGAAATGAACTGTACTTCAAGACCTCAATGCGGACCCGATCGTTTCAAGTGTACAGACGGTTTCGGATGCATTCCTCGTCGATGGGTATGCTATTCAACAATATTTCAAATAATATGAAGATATTATTAAATTTAATACTTTCAGGTTTGTGACGGTAAAGAAGAATGTCGGGACGGATCGTTAGTATTATATTTAATTATTTATTTAAATTCATATTTACTAGTATTTCAAGTTTTTAACCTTGTAATTAAAATTTCAATTTCAGTGATGAAGTCGGATGCATACAAAAAGGTTAGATTTTAAAAATAATTTTTGTCATGACTGGTCGTGACCAGAGCCGTCAATTTGCACACAACTAAGCAAAGAGATTATATTTTCAATTCTTATGAATAATAGAATTGGTGAGTCAGTAAAACTAAGTGGAAATGTGAGAAGGTCGTGAGTTCGAACTCCTGATACTTCTTTGACGGCAATGTGCCACATGTCCTTTGCTTTCGAACCATCTCCAGACCCGTAGCATTAGCTCACACGTACACGGAGTCAATTCTATAAAAATCTCACTGTAATTGTGGGCAAATGTGAAATCTCAAAAAATTTTATGTCAATAATAAAATGTACAATTCTGTCAACAATTGTCATTATCAGAGCCTCTATACTCGGGAGGGATTCGGGAGAGAAAAATTACCAAATTCGGGATATGATATAACTATTTTATTAATGATTTAAAGTAAACTTACAAGTTATAAAAGAAAATTGTAATTAAAACAATTTTTAAAACAGCATTTGAAGTAAAACGAAGTAATTTGAAATCTTAACAAATAAATGAGTTTGGATCAGTTTTGTTAAGTTATGATAGGATTTTATTAATACACTTTGGAATTTCTGTATAGAAAATAACTGAAAAATAAGAATAAACTATTTTTGGGAATAAAAGTTTAATTCATATGTTGAACTTAGGATTAAAATTAAAAAAAGAGTTTTAAACCCATTCGGAATTTTTTTCAAACCCCTATTATTCGGGAGAATCCGGGACATAATTTTAACATTAAATTGCTTATAAAACAATTTAAGATCATTTTCCCTGTGTTACAAAACCCTTTAAACAATCGGGATGTTTCCGGCTCTGGTCATTATGAAACTCAGATAAATGTTTTTTTATCTAATGATTCAATTTTAAATATAATTTGTTGAATTAACTAAAATAAAATCTAAATTATTATCAAATTTGTTAATTACAGATTGTTCGCGAGGAGATTTCAAGTGTGATAATGGGGTACGTATTTGAGGAAACTTCACTTTTCACAATTTTACTGTCTTCTCACTAAGTAGTTCTTAATAAAATCGATTATATGAAAGGAAAATAATTTTACACCAATGAATATTATAGGCATTCAATTACTGTAGAGATAGCTTTTCTTTGATAATATGTAATTAGGGTTTTATATTATTTCTTTAATTTTCTTGAATTCCTCTATACTTCCATAACTTGAAGTTTAAATTCTGAGGATAAGAACTGATCTCTATCTCTTCCATTTCATAGGTTTGTATTCCAATGATCTGGAGATGCGATTCAGCTCATGATTGTAAAGACATGTCGTGAGTACAAAACGATTTTGATTTGATTTTTACTAAAAGTTTTGCTATTTATAAAATAATAAATTTTTAATAGAGATGAGAAAAATTGCGGAAGTAATCCGTCGAATGGTATGAGACCAATAGTCGGTAATCTCAATAGTGCCCCATCTCAGCTTCAATCACACCCAGAGAGTCAATATCAGTCACAGCAACAGCAGACTCACAATAATGGAGTCCAATCATATCAAGCACACGATAATATATATCGTTGGACATGAAGTTACTATTTTTTATAACTTTTCATAATTTTCTCGCCAGTTATTAAAGATTTGATTTCAGTCATCTATTTATTTATTTCGTTATTTAATTATTATTTTATAAAATTATATTAATTACCAATTATTGATTCATAATATAATACTTTTGAATCTATTGAATACTAAATGATAATTGAGTTAAACTTAAAGTAAATCAGTTAATAAGGGATTGAAATTGAGATATTATTTTAAATAAAAAACTTCTTATTTTAAAAAAACAAAATTTATTATTTGATTGTCTTTTATTAAGTTGTACACAATGTGATTGCAAACAATGCAATATTTATACCCTTATAGCAAACTTTGCTTCGCTTTATTTATAGGAAAAGCACAATTCAAATCATATGGAAAATACAGGGTTTACCAAAATAAGTATTACAGAGAAAAACTGCAACGCAAACAATTAAAAACAATTGTTGTATAAGATGATGACACTAGTATTGCCTGTTCTACAGTAAGACGTCCCTGAGCTTGTCCCTGAAATTGGTTTGAATTTGCCTTGCTCACTTTATGAGTTTAAAACTGCTAAGGTCGAAACTAATGTAAGAAATTGTGTTTTTTAAATCAACTTTTTATTGAGCATCTATTTTCGATCCTAAATTACTATATAACACTATATTACAATTTAATTAACAGTTATTTAAATCCAGATTTTATCAAAATTGGGTTAAATATTAAAATTTTTTTTAATCATAAAAAGCTTCAATGTCTTTTAATTTAATACTTAAAATCTTCTATTTCTTTCTTCTATCTCTTAGAATATTTGTTTTATTTATTTAATTCATTTATTCCTTAACCAAAATAAGTTAAATACCTATTTTAATGACAGTGTTTTAAAAGCAACCCTTGCTATCATTGCTCGATTTAATGAAAAAATGAATGTAAAATCTTATAAAAAATTAAGAAGTAATTATTAACATAGTTAAAGAATTTGTGCAATTTATTGGGTTTTACACGAGGATAACTCATATTTTGGTTCAAGTAATAAATTTAAAACTTATCACCTCAATTCTCAATATTAAAAATTTCTGACCGACCTTTACTGTCACCATATTTAATTAATATAGTAAATGTTTGGGGACATCAGTTATAATGAGACTAATAATAAGCTCAATTCCATATATAAGCTCAACTCACAAATTACAAAAAAATATTGGAAAAATTCAATATTATGTGTTAGATATGCAGTAACTTAATATATAGGTAATCTCAATACAATCTGAGCATGTTTTACAGTTAATTTTATTTAATGTTAAAAAATTAACCAATATTAAGATTTATATGCATTTATTGTTGTTTTATTTATTAATTTAATGTGATTTAATGAACTGCCATTAATCAATTGAAATGCTGCTATGCTTACAGAATAAATTTGAAAAAAATCAAAAATTTAGTTTAAAATGTATTAATAATATGCTTAATCTTAAAATGTGAGATACATGTAAAAAACGTAATTTTTGATTTAAATTTATTTATTAATGGATAAAGAATTCCAAAGAATGAATTTAACAAGATTTGCGTTATAAAAATTGAACGACTGTTGACAATCAACATTATAACTCCAATCACAAACTGTTAACCTTTGATTGAACAACAATTCGTTTGGACAATAGAAGCTCACTTTGCGTCCATCGGGTGTGCAAACGTGGAATATCTGACAACAATAATGATAGTATTGATGAGTTTTATTTTTCAAATTACATTTTGACATCACATATAGGAAAAAATAAGGGCATATAGTATTTTACAGTACAGCCAGTCTACAGTACAACAAATAAACTCCGTTCTTATCAAAATGAATATAATTTAATACTTTTATTACTAATTAAATACTCAAAAACTGATTACTGATAAGTATTTTAGCTATTTTTTGCTGTTAATCATATTGAAATATTATGTTTTCTCCTTCAATGAAAGCATGTTTTTATTACATGATCTTAGTTTTGAACATTTATTTCATTAGTATGAGAGAAGTGTCAAAATCATAACACGCTTGAAAGAAAATTGCAATCATTAAAAAAATCATTGACAGTAAAAATAGTCAAAAACTTATCAGCGAAAATATCAACTAAGACTTAATGATCGGCGCTCTCATTCGCAACCAAGCACTAAAAGCTCGAGTATTGAGCATCACTTCATATAGGTTTAGAACAAAAACTATAATAAATAAGATAAACAAATAACATACCGGTGTTCTGATTCTATTTGAAAAATACATTCAAATATTTTATTTTAATATTCAGACTGTTTCATCTGAGTTGGTCATGGTATCCAAAATTTTGACGCTCCAGTGGGTGATTCTGGAAATTTTATGGGGTATAAAAAGCATCGGTATCAAGATACTTGGGGTGGGGGTGCATGTCGGCCTTGCCCATCTCTGATGCTTAATATCCTAATTGAAAATTCTTCCGAGAATCCTATTCGGAAGAATCCCGACCACCCTTCTCAAGATTTTGAGGATTTCAAAAAGTGTATCTTTCATTTTTTCCCTAGTTTTCTCAGTTTTATTCTATTTTCCAAGTTATTTATTCAAAATTATGTTTTCAAAAATTATATGAGATATCATTCGTAGCACTCAACTGATGGAATTTAATTTTTATAATTAATTTAGTTTTGAATAGAAATGTCATACTTTAAGTTAAACATAAGATTTCAATTATGTTTAGTTAAGATTATTTTTCATGTCAAACACAACAAAGATATATAAGTATTAGTACTCTTTAAGTGCTTACCTGACAGTTAGATTCTATATCAGCATAATATCCATAAAATTGCATTTTTTCACATCTAAATGAAGTATCAGTTGGTTTATCAAATTGTGGCTGAAAACCAATTCTTCGAATAGGATTATAGTCTCTATTATTGTTATTATTATTGAAGTCATTTACTTTATTTTCGAAATTAATTTTGTCAATAGAGCTCTGATTGACTTGTTTGTTATTTTCATAGCCATAGCCTTTATTTGTGGAAATGTTTGAGGATATCCTCATTCCAAACCTTGGAATTGGATTCTGTGTCGTTTGAGAGGCAGCTGTTGTCAATTGGAAGGTGTCATTAGGACCGGGCCATACGTCAGGGTTGTATAAAGTGATCTTTTCATTATTATTTGTTTGCTATAATCATGTAATCAATTAATTAATATTACTATTGATATAAATCTAAACTAAAAAACTAAATATGGGTTAGTACTCATTTCATTTTTCACTTGTTGAATTCAAATAATATTGAAAATAATCTAATAATACGAGTACTTTAGTCAATTGCTATGACTTTGGTCAATACTGTATTACAAGTACTGGTATTATACCTAACTTATTATTACTATACTGGTATAATATCGAATATCACGTTTATGAAACTCTAGCGATGCTATACATAAAAATCAAAGGTACAGTACTTTAAACTCTATACAAAGTGTATAAGAAATTCTTACGATAAGGTAATACGTTAGATATCTTAGAAATTCTTCGTTAGATAATAGATTTCTACAATTTATGCATTTCTCAAGATATTGTTAACGGATCATAAATTAAAATAAAACATTAAAAATACGATCGTTATCTGCCAAACAAAAGCTGTGTCATAACAATAATAAATGAAAAAATACTGACTTTAGTTTTTAAACATTTTATGTTCATGTTTAAGCCCATAAAACATATTTTATTTCACTTTAATTTATTCAATACAGTACAGCATATGTAATATAAAGTACATGTTTACAAAATATTGTAGTTCTCTATAGTTTGAAACAAATTTGAAGCCTTATTATGGTATGACTTACATTATTGTTGATAATGACTTTAAAATACTTATTAAAGTCGAAATGAACATCATTATTGATATCATCATCCTTTGCATGGATCACAATCGAAGCTAATCAATTGGCAAAATCTCAATTAAAATCATTTAATAAAAACTGATTCAATAAATACCAATACAAATAAAGAGTATTTGATTGAATAATAGACTCAACGCTTCCATTAAGTTATTTAATTAAAATCATAGGCTTTTAATTTGAGAGTAAAATTGATTTACTATTGAAAAGTAGAATGTAAAACAAATAAGGTTTGGTTATATCGCAAATAATGCCATATATTTAATGTGTCATAAATTTCAATGACATAAGCGTTATAACTCTAACCTGAGAAAAGTTTTTGAATTTCTACTACTGGCTAATGAAAAATAGAATTTATTGCCATCTGATCATTAATAAAGATTATTATAGCCATCACTATTGTCATTGTTAATAGCAATCAAATGGCATTATAGTTCTTTCCATTTCCTTGTACTGTACTTTTATATTTATGTCAAATGTTAAGTTTTGAAGGATATTTTCAAGACTTAAATAAATCTTAACTTACTATTACATCATTTCATTCTCATTAATTATATTGAATAATAAAAAATATCACGTAATAAAAAGACTCAAATTTTACTCAAAACAAAACACTCATACAAATAAAATTTAACATTAAGATAACATTTAAGATTCATGTATAAGGTTATGAAACACAAAGTAGTTGAAGATTAAAAAATGAAAAATTGATAAAATATTGAATTGGTGTTCGATGTGTTATATGTTAACCATTGATGATGATTATCTTTCCGGGTCTTTTTCTGCGTCCAGGCTTGTATATAACCATTGGAGGTGAATTAACGCCAGATATAATGATCACTTTATCCATTAGTCGCGAACGCGTCTCAACTAAAATCTGGTCAAAAAAATGTGTGAATAATAATAAACTCACAATAATTATTTGAAATTTTTTTAAAGACATATCACTAATTTTGCTGCTGATGATTACGATATGTGTGCATCTGACCAAAAATGAGAGTTTACGCTGTTTTATAAGAATAATATACTTTAGCTTTCAAGTAATTAACGATATCACAAAATTTCGTGCAAACCTCTAAACTAAGTGTAAATTGTATTTGTGGTATAGTTTACATCAAATGAAACGCTTCAACTCATATTTCGGTCAAAAAAGCTGTCTTTGACTTTGATTGTAAAAATGCTGTGCTGTATGAGAAGTAGTCTCCAGTCTTTTCATAAGACATTATTTGTCAAAACGCCCAAAACAAGTTTTAAGGGCTTTCTAAACATCAATTTAAATGAGTTTATTCCTATTTCGGCTTTCATTTTATAATAAAGAAAATAATTATTACAATAAACCGAAAACTGTAAACCAAATAATGCCTTTCAATATTTTTTTTATTTACTTTACGCATAAAAAGTTTCAGAATTTAGTAAATGTTTATGAGTAGAAAAAGGGCAAAAACTTGTTTGAGGTTTTTTTGACAATTATAAAATATACTCCGCTTTCTGTACGAAAACAGTATACTACACATGAATAGATCAGTTAATAGGGTTAATAAAATAGAGAGCAGAGAAAAAACTGTTTCACTATAAAGCTCATAGATATAAATGTAGGAAAGTTTTTCATTTATTAAAGTTGAAATGAGTGCCTCATTAATTCTAGATTTCAATATAGTTTTTACTAGAATTCAAAATCATATTAAGTCATTCAATTTTCTCGCGTGACTAATGTCATTAATTTCGATTATTTGAATGACAATAATTTCATTCTAAGAAATATAAAATTAATAATATAAATGATAAGAAACAAAATATTAATTATCTGCTATACAAATATATAGGACTGCAACAGAAAAGATGTGCTAATACATACAGTGAAACCTCCATAAGTTAAATATTGCCTATGTTAAAAATCCTCTATAAGTTAAACGTAAGATCTGATTCAATTCCATAGCAACACATTATAAAATTTATTCTATAAGTTAAAAACCTCTGTAACTTAAACCTAAATTCTGGTCCCAAACCACTTTAACTTATGGAGGTTTCACTGTATATACAAGGATTCATTACTTTCCCCAATAATTCGCTTAAAATTTAGATTTTAACTCCAAACTTAAGTAATTATTAACTTTGTTTCAGCAGAAATATATAAATATGTCACAATTGAATCATAAAATTCTGAAAAATTTTCATTATCACTATCATTGATGTTTTGACTATTAATTGGCAATAATTTTACTGCGAGTTCATATAATTGTTAATATAAACTTCAATACTAATTAATATTATCCGCCACTGAATCTAATCTAATTTCTAATACATTTTTCAAAATGGTATTCAAATGATTGTTGATTTATGACTTTTTCATATCGTACTAATTTTTTACTTATTTCTACTAAAGAATTAATAACAAAAAACAACTAATGTTAAGGATTTTTAAAAGAATTACAACACTTTTCAATATGTCCGGCTTTTAACCGGCCCCGACCCGGCTCAGGCCTCATAATTTTAAAAATGCACAGCTCTACTGCATACAAATGGCACATCATTTGACTTAAAAAACATTTCACTTTAGTATTCAAGTCATAAAAAGCATTCTTTAACACTGTACAGTAGCTCTCATTTGAGAGCATTTGTGTGCACTGTAAGCAACATAATTGTGTACTTCTTATTTGTCTTTAGCAGTAAGGTTTTTAAAATTGACGTTTCATTCATTAAAAAATATTTACTGCCAATTAGACTTTGTAAAGAGCTGTTGTAATGTATACCATTACAACTGTATAACCATTTAATTAATTTAAATTTATTGAATAATTAATTATTTATTTTTATTATAATTGACTTATACCAGTAAAAACACCCTAACAATAGTCATTTAGTGTGAAACTTCAGAATCAGCTCATCTAATGGAAAGAATGATGAATCTGGAGTACATTCAGTGGATTTATTTTGAGACTTTCTAACTGTAATGCTATTCAATGCAGTTAAAAATGATGGAAATTTAATTCTGAAATTTCTATAAGAAATTGCATTAAATAGCTATTTATTGTATTTAATATTGAATTATATAAAACAAATTTAATAAAATTAACCAAATTAATGATTTCCTATTAAAGAATAGATATATTAATGACTTAAGTCTTATAAAAAGGAAATACAGCCTGTATTATACAGGGTCGTAGATTTGCTAACTTAGAGTGCAATACATTGTTGAATTCAGAACAACGGGATGACTAATTTGATACAACACTTGACCACTGACCACATTCAACTAATTATATACCACATCCTTATATAATGCCGAAGTAGTGGCCTAACAGCACACAAAACAAAATAAATTTAATTATTTTATGTGTTCCACTCCTGTATGGAGTTGGCCAAAAGTTGTAGCTTTGATTTAGATGTAGTCAAGTATAATATTAATTTGTGTGGATGTGAGTCTAAAGATACAGATATATCACATTATGGTATCATTGACTTATCACTGTTTTACTAAAGAGAAAGGCATTTTGGTTGAGTGGCAAAAATTGAAAGGTGGCATACGGTGTCGCAAAATAAAATTCAAATAATGTATAATACTTTTACATTAAAAGTTATTGGATCGTATCTCTAAAGTGCTTTAAAATTCTATATATAGTATTCGATTGTTTTACATATAAAAATAAACATTACTTTTATAAAATATGCTCTAATAAAGTAAAGCAATATACTGTACTATACAGGGACAGTGATGTGTGTCTATTATTCAAATAAAAATAAATTTTTATTATGTTATTACATAATATGTTGTTCATTGTGGTGGTCTAATGATTAGTTTTGTCTAATTTATGATAATATGGAAAATTATTTTAAATTAATTCAACCAGAATTCAAATGTGACCTCAAAAGTTCGCTTAAAAATTTGATTATTAATTTCAATTTTTAAAAAATGAGACAATTTCTAAAAATAAAACATTAATTTATTGACAAGTACTTAATTTTAATATTATATAATATTATTAATACATTTTATACAATAATTACTAGTCGAACCCGTTCAGAAAACGGGAAAAATAGTATAGTTTGTAACCTAAATAATTTTCTAATTCGAATTTTTGAGAGCTCCTAGAAGTCAATTTATTTAAAGGGTTGCAAACATTCATAGCTTCATAAGCTTTCATAGAGTTCGAAGCGTTTACATTAACGGTTTCGGGGATTAAGGCATGTTCGCCTTTTGATCCTAATCCTGATCCACATTTTTTTGACACCCCGAACACGATCATGATAAAAAAATGGATCAAAAATAATCGGATCAAATTCTGGATCGGATCCTCATATTTGATCCGATCTCAAACGGCGAACGCGATCAGACTTGATCCTCTTTTGATTATAGCGCCACCTCACTAGATATTCGGGTCTTTTTCTCATTGTCTACAATTGATAATGAAAGATTAAATACAATCGGGGTCTTTAATTGCAAAATTTTTATAATTGATCCACTTTTTAAATCATTTACGTTTGATCCTCTTTTTAATATATATCGCAAACATGCCTTTACTTATTCATTTTCTTAATAATAAAGATCAGTAAAAGCGAAGTTTTTTAACACTATTTAGTTCTATTCTGCAGTGATGTATAATATTGTATTCACAATGCATTAAACTTTTTGAAACTTTTTTATGAATCTCATTGTTGCAAATTTTGTTTTACATTATTGTGGAATTACATATAAAATACAGTTATACTGTATGTGTATTTTGACATAGATTTTACTCAATAATGCTTTTTAAAACAATTTAAAATTGAAATTTCAAAAAATTAAAAGGAATAAAATCTTCAATATTACAATATTGAGGACCACTTCTCTACACAATAATGGCATTTGGATGAAGAAGAAGACGAACAGCAAAATCAAATGATAGTTGGTATTGAAGACGTATACGGACCACAAAACCCAGAAATGCTTAGGATCGAAGGCACGTACGTACGGCGTATTCACTAATCGCTGGTCTTACAGAGCTGTCGGCTATTCTCTCGGGGGTATCGGTCTGTTGTTATCTGATTTACATTTGCTTTCTTTGCATACAATTTAGGCGGTATTTGAATCGTCCGCAAGAATATATCATAAGCATAAGGATTGGACAATAGAATCAAAGAAAAGGTTTGATTCCTAGATTTAGAAGACCTGTGCTGTTATCGCATTCAAAAATACAACAAAATATATCACTTGTGCCATAAAAAAGAGATCACAAAAAAGAGTTTGAAATATAAAAATGTTTTGAAGGAAGAATAAATTCATGACTTAGTAAGAGATGTGTTACTTATTTCTCAGCATAAAAATTGTTTTATTTTAAACAATTTCAATGTTTTATTACATTGAATTACTATATAATAATTAGACATTTGTTAATTATGTTAAAACTTAATTGTTATTTAAATGAAAAATGATTTTTAAAAAATAATCAGTTCATTCAAAGATTCGATTGAAAGTGTGTCCACCACTTCTACTTTAAATTGTGTACTTCTGTAATGTTAATTAAAATAAAACTTTTGATACCTATACATGATAATATATATTTTAAATTCTCAGTTACTTTCTTCGGTGAGAGTAATTAATTATTAAAGTACTATTTCTTTAAAAATGTTAATTTGTTAGCTAATTGAGAGTTAAGTGCCGAACGCTTCTTAGTGATCAAATTCTCTGCTGACGAAAATTTCTTTTTAGATGATACTGAAATACTTTTTGGCCAGTTTTGCAATTCGTGGAAACTTTTTCTCGTAGAATAAGTCAGTGTTCGAGTTAAACGAGATATTTATGTATGACTTAAATTCATGCTAATGGAGGCTTCTTTGGTAGTCTATATATCTCGCAAAAGACTTTAACTATATCTCGAAATGCAATTATATTCCATGCTTTTTAGATTTTGCTGATAACTTGCTTTTCAATCAACACATAATATTTGTATAGAGTTATGAAGATGTTGACAATTTTACAGATAGTTATTGAAGTCTAATAGCCTTTAGTTATTGTGAGTCAGCTCTTTCGAGATTCTCGATTACTTTCGATCGAGATCGAGAGTTGTAATTCCCGATCGAGATCGAGACTCTCGAACTCTCGTACCCAACTCTAATACAAATACATGCCAATAAAAACAGCTTATTTCAGGTTCAGGTGCTCCGCGAGAAAATTTATAAGTTTATAACACAGTTCCGCGTCTTTTTTCAATTTTAGATTTGATATAAAAAGGAATTAAAAGCTTAATATATTAGACACTGCTAACACAGATATCAATACACAGACTGTAAAGCATACATCCTATACTTCGCACTAGTGATGGAAAACATTAGAATTTTTTACCCCAATCCCATCCCAAGCACTATTTTGCAATCCGAATCCCATCCCATGGGTTTGGGAGTGAGATTTCCATCACTACTTTGCACTAATTATTTGGAATACTATACTGAAACATTGGCGCTCCACAAAGTGCTCCTCAACCCAAAAAATTTTGGGATACGTTGCCTTATTTGGACCTTTACTTAAATAAAATGAAAGCCAAGTCGAGCTATTTTCAGCAGTTTTTTTCTTTGTATTTGTATATTAAGCATGAGATAAATACTTTGTTTTCTGCACCATTTGATTTAAATGTCATGGTTAAGGACTTGTGATTTACAGGAAAAATCAAGTTTTCATTCTTTAGTGTAGTTTTATTTCATTGCAATTTTGTGCCTCAAAAAATTCAACAAAAAAATCTGTAAAAAATAATGTCAATGTTCTTTCATGTTATTTTGCCATTATTTGTATACAGTATATGCATTGCATATAAAGTACATCATTAACTTAATTTTATTTGAATTTAATTTACCAGAAACGAAAATTTATAATAAACTATCAATAATTTTAAGACCAATTATTACCTGTAGATTGTGATTGTATTTATTACCGGTATTAATAACCACTGCATTTATAAATCCGGAATAAGTTTAATGATTCATAACCATGGTCCGGAAAATCTAAGATTTTCTTTTAAGTTTTGAGACATACCCTACACTTTTTTATCTACTAAAACAATGATTAATCAAACTTTTACTTATCTGATGAAATGTAAACAATTACACAAATAATAGAAAAAAACTTATTTATGAATCATAAGCTATTTAAGAATGAATTTAACTGAATAACAATTTATTTTTCAGTGTCATATCAGCGGGGAATATACTTTAAACTTCTAGTTCATATAAAAACACTAATCAGTAAAAATTTTTAAATAAATCAGAATTTAATTTATATGGGGTATGTCTTAAAACTTTAAAAAAAATCCGTACTATGTTCATAACTTTTGAAATACAATTCAGAAATATATAAAAATTTAAAGGATTATTACATATTTATTAGAGAATTAGATGAACATAATTAATATCAAATAGAGTGATCCGACTTAGAGATATTGATACTTATGTAGGAGACCTCTCATATGACTCTGGACAGTTTGTAAATAGGGAATAAATGAATTTTGATTGTTTCCGCCACATTACAGTGTGATACATCACTGGATTGAGTTCGGCGAACGGGGTTCATTGATACTACAGTCGACCCACTCCTCTATATATCTGGCCAGTCCGACGGGAAAGTAAAATCACCGAAAACGAGTATTTTTAATTTAGTTTTAAATTTAAGTTTTAGCTAAAATAACGCGCTAACGCGTGCGTATTGGTTAAGTTAATCAATCCAAACAAATTCTAAAGTTAAGTGACAACATATATCAATATTTTTTTTGTCAAGTAGGCCGATACCCGCGCAGTAGCATGCTGGTCTTGTTTAGAATAAAATTTTCATAATTAAAAAAAGCCCATCGGTAATTGGCCAGACATGGTCAGAATTAATTCGAGTATGGTATCATTGAACTCAGTGAACTCACCCAATCCTTATATCAAATTTATCCCATAAAAGATTACAAACCGTTTTTGTAGAAGAGCCTGTTTTTTCAAATATCTTTTAAACTAAATAATAATTAATTAATCGTGTATTATGGTGTGATAGCAGTATAGATAAGCTTTAAATTGATATATCATACGATATCTTTCGATTGCCTTTTAAATTATTAAAAATCTTTTAAACTCATTCCGGATTTATAAATGCAGCGGTTTATATAGTATTCTATAATAATTATTAATAGTTATTACTTAACAATTAATTATATATTGCTATTGGATTAAAAAAAGTATTTTATTGCACTTAATATTAAATATTAACTAAAATTAAGCTGTGATGAGAACGAATTTATAGTCCTCTAATACTAACTATAGAAGAAACCAATGTGGTTGAGAAAACTGAATCTAAAATAATTAAGTTTAATAATTCTGTATTAATAAACAGTAAATTGTTACTTATAGGCACAGCCGTAGCTTGGGGTGGGCAAGGGTAGCTATAGCCCCCCAAAGATTTTTGAACATTTAAGCGTAGATCTACAGGAATTTAAAAAAATTGCCAAATCTTGAATTTTTCCTATGTGTAGCCCCCCCTAGCCTAAAATCCTGGCTACGGCGCTGCTTATAGGGAGGATAAATGAAAAACGAAATAATTATAAGGCATAAAATTTTAAAACTTATTTTAAATAAAGTTTTTCATTTAAGTGCTTTGCATTGCATTTGGTATAAGTCTCTTAAGAACTTTATTATAAACTTATGAAATTCTTTAGGAGATAATCATAAATCAATAAATAGTTATAGTGTTCATTATAGTTGTTTATAACATTGTATCGAATCATTTTAGACTACAATAAAAATAAAGCCTTGAATTTTAATAATTAATGTTTATAAATACAACATTTAAAGACAGAAATAATAAATTAATCTTTATATTAATTGATAGCTATTGATAAAAGTTAAGTAAACTTTGTAATTATGAACGCAATACTTTACAAGTAATACATGTGATAATAAATAAGCAAATATTTAAAGTACTGTTCTTTTAATTGTTGTATAGCTTAGGGTGAGTTGTCTTTAATGGCATTCACGGCATAAATGGATGTTCAATTGAATTTATGTTGAAAGTAAATGTTTTACTATTAGATTGCACTTTAAATAAGTTATAAATTAAATAAATGTCTCTTTAAATAGTAAATAAAAATTTTACAGAACTTTTGATTAGTTTAATGTCATTTTACAGAATAGCATATTATACAGTACTGTATAAGGCATCTCAGCCTAAATACTCGAGTGCAAGGCTCGGTAAAATGTAGTGTTTTTTAAGTTAACTCAAACATTTGAGTTAAACCTAAAGTAATTTGAGTTTAAGTTAAAATTAACTTAAACT
>JAQGCH010001444.1:0-15660 GCA_034699485.1 Nanhermannia elegantula | reverse complement strand
ATGTGTTTTATGTACAGTCTTGGCCAACAGTAACTTCCTCAGTTTTAGGGGGTTTTGTGCAGTAAAATTTAATAAAATTCGATCAAAATTTTTTTGTGTTTATCATTTGATGGGAAGAAACTTGAGAGATGTGATCCGCTGCCAAGGGATTTATTAATATGCTCACAAAAATTTGGGGTCATTTTTTAAATTTCTGATCAGTACAAATGAAAGAACTATATCTTTGTCTTACTGATTAAATAAGTTTCTCCTTTAAAAACTTTTTATTTATTGTAATGATAATTATGATTCAACTAATGGTTGAGTTTATAATGGCCAAAGATTTTTAATTGAATAAGACAAAAGGTTTAACTCTCAGTTAAAATCTAATGCAATAGTTGTAAAGCACATTATGCATGTTACATTTTGACACCGGTCTCAAGCCATTATGATAAGTGACTGGTATGCTACACTCATTTGAATTTTCGTAACTTTCGAGTTTGATGCGCTGCCATACTCAAGTTAAGATTTTTCAGGTCAAACAAATCAAGTCAAAAGTTCCTTCCCATCAAATGATACACTCAAAAATATTTTCATCGAATTTTATTAAATTTTACTATTGGCGAAGACTGTATTACAGGTATTGTCAAAAGTTTTCTTTTACTTATTATCTATATTATTAAAATGGTCTGTGTGTGTGTGTGTGTGTGTGTGTGTGTGTGTGTGTGTGTGTGTGTGTATCAGAGTTACTGAACATTTAAGTTGATTATATGCCGTTTACCTTAATTCAGTTACGCCCCAAATCTTTTGCCCGAACGCCGTTTCCCATAATTTTAATTAATATGTTTTACCTTATTTAGTATAAAATTATCTGAAAATTATTAAAATATTTCTTGCTCTATGTTTGTGTACAATCACTCCCAAAATGTTACATTGTTATCTGTATGCAAAATTCAGGAAAAGATGCGGATTCATAAGGGTTTGAGAAATAATTTAGAAAATACATGAGTTTTATGAAAATACTTCTAATATGAACTCATTATTGACTCAAAACTTAGTTTTTGAATCATTTTTTCGATACATAATGACCTCATTAATGACTCACTAATAATCTTATGTCTTAACGTTAGATCTCTTTCGAGTTTGAATAAAATGACTAAACGGTTAGTTTGAAGTCAAAATTTATTAATGTCTCGTCCCTTACATTTTATCCCTATGCACGACTGGATCATCCGGGATCAATAATGAACTTTTGGAAGTAGCTGTACTCTGCTTAGGTTACAATTAGTGTTGATTCCGTTCCAGGAACGGGAACTGGGACGGCAATAAAATTGTCCAAAAGAATGGAATAGGAACGGAACCAACACTAGTTACAATGCATGAAAGGTCGGCGCTCTAGGGGGGGGGGGGTATAAAATTCATCTGATTTGATAGACAATTTTTAGGATTCAGAAAAAATCTTGGGGGTGGTCTAGTTTTTCAATTTTCCAGGGGGTGTAAAACCCCCAACACCCCCGCCTTGACGAACCCTGGTTATAGCCAGTTATAGAGACTATAGCCGTAACCAGAAATTTTCGGCTGTGGGGCAAGAGATAGGAAAAATCAGAGATTTTACAAGTTTTAAAAAATTGTTACAAACATACAATAATTATTATTACAGTTCGAGTTAAACATCTCGGAAAGGTTCTGGGTTGGGTACGGCACTGATTATAGTGAATCCTATAACTAGAAAAAAAAGTTCAGACTCATTTCGTCAATAGAATTATTTGATAATAATTTATAAAATAATTAATTAGAAGGTTTTACTGGCATTGTTTTTCATATAATAGCTAAATGTCATATGAAATAGATTTTTCAAAATTTTTCTTCTCATTTATTTTCTGTCTTTACCTACAATTATGATTCGTTGTTTTGTTTAAAAAAAGTTTTTTATCGTAAAGACAAACACCACAAATGCATCATTTTTTGCACTCACGAGGGGACATGTTTCGGTGTTGCTCTGACTTTGGTATGTTTGTTGGAAATACTATGTTCGAGGTCCTGATTACGAATCTCTTATTAATAGTGCCCAATCGATTGTTTTGTCCCTTTATTTAACATTTAATTTGAAGATCTGCTCTTTCAGAACACTTATCACAGCATTACATATAATATCGAATTCGAACTTTGATAGACAATAGTTTAATTAGAAGTTTATTATTTGAAACATGCGTTTAAACATTGAATTACTTTACGATATTTATAGCAATTTAGTTTACATGTTCAACAGGTGTGGATAGGGCTCAACTCAAGCTACTGTAAATGAGTTTAGGCTCACTGTCTTTTAGCCTCGTGTCTGAGTCTTAGGCTTCAAAATATCCAGTGGACAAAGCTTTGAGCCCAGACTCAGCTAAGATTTGTAGAAAATTAAAAATATAATTTATATTTTTGTATTAATAACATTGCTTATTATAAACCCGACAGAAGCTCAACGATTACAATGAATCAGGTGTTTAATAATGATTTCGCATTATTTTTAAAAACAATATCTAATAATAAAGTTTTATTATATTAGTATTGCCTTCGATTTTTGCCTCTTTTTAGGTGAAGACCTCAGCGTAAACTTGAACGCTTATAAAATGAATTGTATTAAGTAATCAATGAATTGAAGTAAAGCATATCTTCTATTTATATGAATCTTTAATTGTTTAACGTAAATCTGCAAAACTTCACTTAAAATATTTTAAGTTTGGAGTGTTTCCAATGCTATTTTCAATATTTTATATTTCTTAATTTTAGGTCATGGTTAGTGCGGATAACAGCTCACGGGTCGGTCAGTAATACATAACGCTATGAGATGAGTGACCAGGGATTAGATCCCAGTTCGAAACACAACTCAAAGGAGTGGATTTTTATCTGATGACCCCAGTATTTTTCGGTGCCAATGGCTCTGTTTTGGTATTGATCTCGAAACGTAAAAATTGAAAATGTATGTTAAGAAAGTGTAGCTCTGCTTAGCTAATGATAAACCATAAATAAACAATTTAAAAGGTTAAATTAAAATTTTGGTATTCTGAAGGAGACTTAACCGCACATTTTAGAACTGTCCACTCGAACGTTTGCGTTTTTTAATACATTAGCCGACACCGATTAACTTAAAGCCGCGTTAGAGCTCACAATAATAACATATTAGAAAGGGAGTAATGGAATACCAAAAATTTTTAATTATAAATGAGCCTGTTAAAATTTATTTTTAAAATCGGCGGTAAAATTCGGGGAAAATATTTTAACTGAATTCGGTTTTATATATTTTGAAAATTACAAAAGTAGAAATTTCGGTTTTTATCGGTTTTTAAATTTTTGAAAATTGTGATTTCGGTTGAAATGGGATTAAAATTTTCCTAAAATAGAGCATTGAAATTGTTTTTCCCTTAATAATAGCTGAATGTTTGTATTGTACTCATTAATGTTTTGAATTACATTTTCCACATTATTATCAATAAGTTATTAAAATCAAAGATTAAAATTGGATTAAAATTAAGATTTAGTATGACATAACTTTATTTTTTAAAAATTTGTGTGTTTTTAAAATGAAAATATAATAAAATAATGTTTAAAGCATTACTTTTGCATTATAAGAGGGTTCAATTTTTTAATTTATTTATTAACAAAATTACTAATATTTTTATTGATTTAATTACAAAAATTAATATTATTTAATAGCATTTTAGCAAATTTGTTGCCCATTTTGTTATTTTAAAATCGATTTAACCGATTTGAGCACACTTGAAATCGGCGGTTAAATTCGGTTAAATGGGTTAAAACCGATAAATAACAGCTGAATTATAAAGTATTTAGCAATTGATAGTTTATTTGTTTTAAAATGTTAATGATATGCTAACTATTGATTCATTGATTCTTATTGATAACTCATTTTTATGTTAATACTTATATTTAAATACAAATTTATATTACTTTTAGATCAAGGAAATACTTGCAGGATATGATTCAGCAATACTGTAGAAGAAATGAAAGGTGACGTAAAATAGACAATGCTTTAGAAAACAAAATTTATTTGGGAATATTCATGTTTAATACTAATGTGCATGATATTCAACTCTTACTATATTCTCGAAGGTTTTTTTATTGGCCAAACTTTAGAAAAAGATAAAGATTAACGAATTCAAAACAAAGTATTCTATTTTTATAATTATTTAGAACTCAATTGATTGTGAAAAACTAAAGATATTTTAAATTAAACATTTTCGAAAGTTTTTATCTTATTTAAAAAAAGTTAAATAAATGGATTCAATTTTGTTTCACAGTTTGTATAATTTTGATGCAAAATGAAAAGTTTAACTTTTGCAAAAATTATTTCTTCTAAATCACTTTATACCAGTTGCTGAGGAATATTTATAGCTTAAATAAACCCCCATTTTAGCATGTTTAATATCTGTTTAATATAAGGTTTTTTTTAGTTTGAAAAGATTGTATTTAAAAAGCATTTTTATAGCCTTTACAGTGCATTTGGATTGTTTTGAAACATTTTTATGAGGAAAATATTTAAAATATGAATCACATCATAGTAAAAATTTTCGTTACATTAGAGCGGACACACAGACACACTGACAGCATTTTTTTTAATAATACAGAAACAGATTTCTGAAACATGTCAAAAAATCTTATGTTAATCAGTGATTAGAGATCTAAAGTATTATTCATATACATTTATGAATAATTAGATATGAATTCATAGAATCATAATCTTAATCATAAATAAATGTCATAATTATACTGATTAAGTCTAGAGTATGATTCGTTTATCCGCTTTATGGCAAATTAGATGAAGTCAAGTGCGAGCCCGTAATCAATTAATTTTCTCACTTTTAGTAATAATAACAATCAGACGAAGTGTTTCAAAGCTTTATATATTCCATATATTCGAGGTGAACAACAAAAACATTAAATCATTTGACTAACATTATTTTATGAATGATATAAACTGTGCGTTTGCGATAACGCCCAGGTATCGAGCGTTTTACCATTCGTTAAGTCAGTATATTTTGCTGTTAGAATGTTTTTTAATAAATATCAAATCAATTTTTAAAAAGCTATAATTATATGCTTGTATAAGAAATATCAACATTTAATATCTTGAGAGAGAGATTTCTATTCATGCGGTTTTATGTTTAAATTCTTTAAATTAGGCATTTTGTGCCTCTGTTTGGTTAAATAAAAATTTTTGGATCATGAAAGCATTTTTAGTTGATAAGGTCTCGGCGCTCAGATACGAGACCATTCTGCTTTCAACCAAAATTCTAACGAGTAAGCATAGAGCTCGAGCTCGACGCTCGAGTTTGAAACACTCGAGATATGGCTGGAAAAGCATTGGCTGGTTGTGGATTCATAAAACAAACTTAAAAATTGGTCAATATTTCTATCTTTATAATCAAAATCGAATTTTCCTTATGACATCGCGCATGCATTGTCATGTGGCGGGTCAGGAGGATAACTACTGTTTAATCGCTATTATATCTAATTCGATATAATAATACGCGAAGTGCCTTAACTTTATGAATAATTTTTTCCTTATAAATAAATGATTAATTATTTGAATTTGATAATCAAAATGTATGAATAGGTAAAAAAGATAATGGTTTGAGAACTAATTGAGTTTTGCATAGAATAGATTGATATGAACTGTTAACAATTGAAACAATTAGCCATATCTAACCAATTTTGATTAATAGTAAATTACAGCACTGGTATACCTGGATTTTAGTTGTAAAAACATTAAAACACTATTAATAAAGTTAAAGTGTGACTCACCTCTTACTGTCAGGTAAACTGAAGTTTCGTCTTCACTAAACTTGTTATTTACGATACATGTATAGGAGTTTTCATGGATAGGTTTTAAGCTTTTAATAAGTAAGACTCCATCGGGATGTGTAGTTACAGAATTAGGTCTTATTTCTATTCCTAATGAGTTCATTTGAGTGGAACTGAGCTTTTCATTTCCTTTGAGCGCCAAAAATGGAATTCAAACTTAAAATAAGAACCACTAAAGATTGAATTAAACTTTTATACCTATAAGCCATCGAATCTTTCCATATGGATATCCCGTATAATTACATTCTAATAAATGCCTTCTGCCAGACACTACATTTTCCATACTTGGGAAAGGTATTATTTTGATCGGTGCTATAATTTTAATATTCAAATATTAAAAGATGTTTTCTAATTAGTGAAAGTGAAGCCTCAAATACCCCTCAATTGAATGAATTGTCCAATCTGTGAACCACCACTAGCAGTGAGTGAATCAATTCTGCACATATAATCTCCGGCATCAATACTCGTTGCGTTTTCAATGATTAAATTCATGCCTTCAACTCTTCTTCTCTCATCATTATGTATCTGGATTCCATTCTTATACCTATTATTATGGATAATAAATTACCTCAAATAACATTAATGATATAAAGTATGAGATAATAATCTTTTATTACCAGAAAATCTCTGGTTTAATTTCTGAGTTAGAAATATTATGACATTTCAAAACTATTGTAGAGTATTCTTCTTTTATCTCTTCAAATGCAAAAATAGATTGAGGTAAATGTTCTTCTTGATGTCTTATCCCTTGGAGTGGAATAACATCGAGGCGATGATAAGCACGACTAAAACTACTGCAGCGATAATATCCCGAATCATCTAATGTTGCTTCAGCTACAGAAAGCGTTTCTATCCTCGTCTGTTGAATGCTTTCTCTATTTCCAAAACTATATCTACTATTTGCGATGAGTGGACTTTCATTTTGAGTCCATTTCGGAGCATTGAATCTAGACATTCTGCACAATATTTCAAAAGGTTGTCCTTCATTCACAAACTTTGGTCCATAATAGACAACATCATTAGTTTTCACCCAATCAATCCCATCATCTTGAGATAACACAAAATCTATTAAATATAAACAAAATCATTTAATTAAACCAAATTATCGATTAATATCAGATTGAAAACTGCCTTAATTGCGAATTATCGCTATTCAATGGGAAGCTATATATAAATATGTATACCAAACATATGAATGCATCGATAGTTTTGTAAATAATGGTGAAAGTTTCCACTTTTTATGCTATTTAAGTATAAAGCTTCTAAAAAGTAATTCAATTTACCTGTTTTTACAATGAAATATACAAATAATAAAATCCATGTTCGTATCATATGAAGTATTAAAAGTAAAAATTTCATTTCTAAAATATATTATTTAGATTTATTTCAATGAAAATCAAATGAACTTAAATTAAAAACATTTTAAATAGTTTTATGAGTAATTCTTAAGCTAAATAGTGATTGAATTGAAAGCAAATCGCGACTCACAAAACAATTAAGCATTTAATAGTGAGTGAGCTATAAAAAAGACGTTTCTTAAGAATCATATCCACGAAACTAAAGTTATGCTAAAACTAAATTTACTGCTAATTCGTAAGAAACTTTGCGCACAAACTGCAGCAGTAAAGTAAAGCATATTTTTACTTAAGCTAATGTTGTAAAAGCAAGTCATAGTGGAGCTAATTTGGGAAGCCTTCCAAACCTACCTCCTATCTTAAAATAGCATCAGATAAACATTCTCAACAAATTGAGATTCAAACTTAATTGCATTTTAAAACAATGTGTATCATATGTAGAGACTCTAGAAACGGGGGATGTTTATAGATGTCCCAAAATCATTGGGATAGACTTCAGGGCCAATTTTGAAAGTCCACATTTTCCTCTATTTTCAAGTTATATTTTAGCACTTTATTCCACATTTGTCTCAAATTTGCTACTTTTAGGCAAAAAAAAAATAACTAAAACTTTCACTCAGTTTATGAGATATCTTCAATGAAATTCTAATAGGTTTAAGTATGAATCACATGCTTCTCATAAGAAATAAGGTTTGGGCACTATAATAGTGGCCACATTTAATGGACTACAAAAGATGACATAATTTGGATCAAAGGATAATTTTTGTTAAAAAATTTTATTTTCAGAAAAAGCAAAGGGGACCGAGAACTTAATTTTTTTAAAAAAAAGCCTTAAGTCTGGAGAGTTGACCTGAAATATGGACTTGTTACCCTACTTGTATTTGGCACATTAGAGTGATCTTAAAAGAATATTAATTTTTAAAAATGCTTAATGTTAGAGAAAGTTTAATGAATTGTTAAAAAAATGAAGATCGTTTGCATTGGATCCATGAAAAAATCATTTTTATTTTCCCTATTTTGAAGGTTTATTAGTCCCTATTCTGGAGTTTCTAATCATAAGTTATGCACAATTATGTTATGCAACTAAATCGGAGGAGAAAGTCATCGATTTAGCTGTAAATTATCGTTAATGATAACCAATTATGTTATTTGTAAACATTTTACAAATATATAAAAATTGAATTTATTTGAAAACTTATTTATTAAACTTTTTCCTAACATTTATTTGTTTTAAAATTGAATTTTTAATGTTTGTTCAGATTTGGGAAACTTTGTGCAAAGCAGTTCTGTAAATTTGAAGCTACAGAATACAGAACTGCACCCTTATGTTTGAATTTAATAATTATTTTTGTTTCAAGAATTGAACAAATACGCCATCAATAGTAATCGCTATCTTAACAATTGTTGTTTTATTGCAATTTAAAGTAATACTAATTTTATTAATGTATAAACACATTAAATTTCAACAAAATTATATAAAATGTTTTCGGGTTTTCTATGACTTCTAATTACGGACACATTTGATCAAAGAAATCAATTAATAAATTTATCATTAATTTTAAAACTTTGATTATCAATAAAACCAAATTTATTTTTGAGCTAAATATTGATTTTTAAAACTGAATTTTATTTATAGATGTATTCCATTAAATGAAACATTAAATAAGGAAATTGAATGAAAGGAAATGAGTTGTTCCGTAAAACATTTTATAATGCAATGTTGGGGTCAACTAACGGATTGCTAATTGTGTAGCAATGAGGGCAAGTAGTCTTTGGGGAGCTTTTACAATATCTGATGCTTTTACTAAAAACTATTAAATA
Source organism: Nanhermannia elegantula (assembly GCA_034699485.1). NCBI lineage: Eukaryota > Metazoa > Arthropoda > Arachnida > Sarcoptiformes > Nanhermanniidae > Nanhermannia > Nanhermannia elegantula. The sequence continues at coordinate 6,637 of JAQGCH010001444.1, read as the reverse complement.
AATATAAAAAAAATAAATATTAATAATTTCGTGCAAAGACGTGTCAATATTTAAAGTTTAGATATTAAAAAGCATAAGAAAATGTGAGTTAATAAATAAAGTATTTTAAAATGAGCACTTTTTTTGGGTGGGGTTTCTTCAAGAATACATATATCAAAATTCTGTATCTAAATAATAAACGGCTTCTCTTCACATATTTATAACATACACTCTTTTCAATTCTAATGTAAACCTAAAGACCAAGTTTTGAGCATTTAATTAAACTCAAATTTGATAGAATTTTGTTTAAATAAAAATATGATTTTGTAAAATAAGTTTTGTTTATTCAAAAGAATAGTCGAAGCCTAGAAAAAGCTGAGAATATTGTATTTGTGGTGAATGTTAACGCTTGCGCATCGATCAGAATCAAAGTGCTATCTCTATCATAACAATTCATGGTGTAGTAAAATGCGCTGATGAGGTCAGTTTCTGAATGTTAGTAATAAGATGGCGAACGATGGCAATGAAGGAGAAAATTTTTCAAAAAATGATTGCACGGAAGAAAGTATTGAATCTTTAAGAAAAGAAGTGGAGAGGTTAAAGACACGCCTGGAGGAGGAAAGGAAAAAACTAAACGACGTCGCCTGTAAGCCAGTGCTCACTTATATCTATATCCATTAGGAACGATGAATCCCATAATTTTAAGCTTTAATTGAATTGTTAAATTTGTAAATTTGGTTTTGTTTTGTTACCACAGTTTCGTCAGCAGCAGAAAGATTAGAACATGTGATCAATTTGAATATAAAGCCTCGTAGAGTACTGAAGGGCCATCAGGGAAAGGTTCTCTGCTGTGATTGGTCTTTTGATAATAGACATATTGTCAGCTCATCACAAGACGGAAAGTTGATTATATGGGACGCTTTCACTACCAATAAAGTAAAACTCTATTCTTCTCAAACATTACTCTTATTATAATTTTAATCATAAGGAACACGCGATAACTATGCCCACCACTTGGGTCATGGCCTGTGCGTACGCCCCGTCAGGAAATATGGTCGCCTGTGGGTAAGCGCTCATAAGTTTAATTGTACTCAAAGTAAACTCCAATTAATATTATTGTCAATTGTTTTGACAGCGGATTAGATAATAAAGTCGCTGTTTATCCATTGAGTATAGAAGAAGACGTCACTACAAAGAAGAAGAATGTGGGAACACATACTTCATACATGTCCTGCTGCCTCTTTCCCGGAACAGATCAACAAGTAATTAAACAATTAATTTTATTGTTTTTATTTTGTTTATTAATTACTTGTTTTCAATGTATTCAAGATATTGACAGGAAGTGGTGATAGCACTTGTGCGTTATGGGATGTCGAGTGCGCTACTCTTATACAAAGCTTTCATGGGCACAGTGGAGATGTTATGGCAATAGATCTGTCGCCTTCTGAAATGGGAAATACTTTTGTATCTGCGGTAGGATTTGAATCCATTTGTATTAAATCAGAAGTTGTTCAATAGTAAAAGTGAATGTTTATACTCTTCAGGGCTGTGATAGACAAGCATTAATATGGGACCTTCGAAATGGTCAATGCGTCCAATCATTCGAAGGCCACGACGCAGATATCAATTCTGTTAAATATTACCCCAGCGGTGATGCCATTGCAACCGGATCTGATGACGCCACTGTATGTACTCTTATCATTATATGTCTATTATTATATATTATACTGTAGTGCTGTATATCATTACTAAATATTATACTAATAGTCTATCATTTCGCTAATTATATTCGGAATAACAGAAAATTATTTAGACTACGCTCATATTAAACTATAGCATACATTTACATAAATCTCAGACTCAATTATAAATGAATGTAAATCAAATCCAAATGACAATATATTTATACAATACATTATTTATTTCTTTAAGTGCCGTCTTTTCGACTTAAGAGCCGATAGAGAAGTTGCGATTTACTCGAAACAAAGCATTATATTCGGAGTAAATTCTGTTGATTTTTCTATTAGTGGTGAGTCTAATGCTTAGTCAAATGAAATTTAAATCTAATCTAATCTGAATTAAAGGTCGATTATTGTTCGCCGGCTATAATGATTATACAGTAAATGTTTGGGACACATTGAAATGTTGCAGATTATGCATACTTTACGGCCATGAAAATAGAGTCACAACTCTTAAAGTATCCCCAGACGGAACTGCTCTATCGACAGGTAGTTGGGATTTCAATTTAAGGGTAAGTTATATGAATGAAATGCACAAAACTAGTATTAAATGATAGCATACATAATATCTATTTACCTATTATGATAGGTATGGGCCTGATTCACATGATTCATAGCCAATATTAGAATTACTCTTTTGAGAAGTTTAAAGAATATAATAAGTTAGGCGTTTGTTTGGACACACTTTTGCTCCAATTTGATCGATAGGATCAACTAATAAGAGAAAAGTGCGCTGTTATGGAACTGTCGATACATCAAAATATGTATTCCAAAGCAGTGAGGATTGATTTTTTAATATTCTATGCATTCGTTCATTTTTCCAATGAGTAAATCAAGAAATGAATAGCTAAGTAATTGGTTATTATCGTTCAGACAATTATCAGACCATTGTTTGCTTCCTATAAGAGTGAAGTCTGAATGATATATTGAAGAACTCTTTCAATGATAAAAAGGGACCATATTATCAATTGTATTAAGATTTTAATGTAAAGTAAACTATTAAAATATTAACTTAATTAATAAGTTTATGAAAATCTTGAAAGTTATTAAAAGTTTGAGTGTTATCATTGATTTGACAATTTTTATATATAAGTTATACAGTCATTAAATATTGAATATCGATAACTGTTATGTTTCATACATTGTATCTATACATACAGGTACAGGTATATGAAAGTTGTATGAAAGGCACTAATCATACTTTGATAACAAGTTAGTTATAGAAACTAAATTTGGCTCAAATTGAATCATAGATTCAATTATGTTTTCGATTATTATTATGACACAAACAGAAATCTATATACGATTCTAAAGAACGGGGGAATGAATTCTTTAATACTAGTGTAAGGCACCAAATCATCACATTATAGTACACTCAACAAAACAAGTCACTGATCATCAATAGTTTACAACAATTGATTATCAGTTTGTCACTCATTCAATTGTATGCACTTTTAAAAGTTGGCTCAACTCAGACTACCGGTTAGGTTAGGATTAAAATGTGAAAAACAGAACCAATTACTTAAATCTATGACTAATTATATACACAACTGTGAAACTGAGTCCTTATTTCAAAGCATTGTCGCTCACTATAAGTTATATCATAGTCTTCACAATTTGGCTCTAATTGGTCTTTGATTTATAATTTTAAGGGTCTATACAATAGACTGTACAATCAAACTATTTGTCACGTAGAGCGAGATATATAACCACAGATTTGTTCCAATATTTGTAAACATGTTTGACTATACAGTGAGAGCTTTCAAATGGTCCAATTTTTTTAATACAAGTGAAAAAGTGGGCCTTTTTTCGGGGTCCAAATCCCAAGACTGCTTCATTATTTCGTACACTTCCGACGGACAGCCTTCAGGCGCTTCCATTCTATAACCTTTTTCCACATGCTTTACAACATCTGCTAAAGGCTAACAACACAATAAAAGGTTCAATAATTAGATAACTCAACATTGAAATGATTAAAATGATGTTTCTTACGATTCTAGGGTAGGGCACTCTCCCAAATGAATAGATTTCCCACAATAAGATTCCAAAACTCCACCTATTATTTAATGTAAAAATTCATTCATTTAATAATTAATAAATAGTAGTCTATTAATGACTATAAATTTTAAGATTTCAAGCATTAGATAAGAAACAAAGAGGAAATAAAATATAAATAAAATATAAATTAATTGTTGAATGCGGTTATGCCTTACATGTCAGACTTGTTTGAGAACTTGCTATGCCTGAGAGCCTCGGGAGCAGTCCATTTGATAGGGAATTTGCCGCCCTCTAGATTGAAGGTTTCATCTCTGGCTAAACCAAAATCGCATACTTTTGCGATACAATCTTCAGAAATGAGTACATTTCTTGCAGCTAAGTCTCGATGGACCACATGTTTTGACTCCAAATAACTCATACCCGCACAAGTGTCTGTCGCAAAGTTAATTTGATCTTTTTTGGTGACGTGAAGCCTTCCTCTTGACCTCAAATAGTCTACGAGTGAACCCTTTGCCATAAATTCTGTCACCAGACAAATGGATGGACCGTCAAAGACAACCCCTAATAGTTGTACTAAATTCTTATGCCTTAATGACGTCATAAGACTTGCTTCTGTCAGAAAGTCTTGCGCGGCTTTACTCGAGTCTTTCAACTTTTTAACCGCTACTTTTTGGCCTCTAAAACATCCCAACAAAACATCGCCGAACTCTCCTTTACCTAAGATTTCTCCAAGTTTTAAGTCTTGCATTTTTATGACCCAACCCGCGGCCTCAAAAGCCTTCGAGTCCACTGAAAATTCTAATCCTCCTCTTTTAGGAACTGACACACGCAGTGTTGTGCACAAACCGTCTGCATCTGCGTGATAGTGCTGTCGTTCAAATAAAATAAATTAATATAAAATAAATATATTAATAATTAAACGCTTATATCAACAAAACACGAATTCATACTTCTACGAGTTGTGACAGATTTTCGAAATACTCTTCTTCATCGATCGTTAACTTATTGTCTTTATAAATAACTCTATAGTGTTCTACTTTATCATTAAAACTAACACATAATGTGTAATCTCCGGGAAAATTAGTGCTCTCTCTCACCAGAAATAAGCCGTCCTTTTAAATAAGTAAAAAATAACAATTAATTACATTAATAATTAATAATAAGAATAAATTAAACAAAGATTACAGCTCTGGGTTGGAGAAGAGCCTCAGCCTGTTCTCGAGTGATCTTCCCGTGAAACCAAGGCATGGCATTGAGCTTCACTTCAGACCGTTTCTGTATATAGTTTGCTGGTATGAGACCTTCTCTTCCGTCTACATGTTTGGCTCTGTACCAATTCGGATCCTTTACACAATCAGTACATTCATTAGTAATTACAATAAAGTTAACAAATATTATAACAATTATACTCTTGTTTGATGAGTAATCGTAATGATGTCTCCCTTTTGAAAAGAGAGATCTTCTTCAGCCTTTGCAATGAAGTTATAACGACCCACAACTTCGGTACCGGACGGCCACTAATCGGACAAAACAATTATTACAGTTATAATAGATTGCGATAGAAATGTGTATATTATGTAAGACTTATACAAATTATTGAATGCAAAGTAAGCAAAACGTGAAATATGATAATCGACTAAATCCTAAGCCAATATTGATATGAATATAACCAATAAAATGAATTAATTTAAGCCTTTAATCACTTGAATGCTTACCCCTCTCGACAGCCTTTCGTCGCTCATTACCATCACTTCGTTTTCTCTAATAATTTATTTTTATTTCATTCAATTAATCAAAGCCTTCATTGAATCACATTCACAATTGATTTTCATTCAAATATTTATTATTATTATTTTTCAATCAATTAATACTTTATATGATTGAATGGATGGGCGGTTACTAATAGCCAACTATTTATTGATTAATTCGATGTATTCATTAAAATTACAATTATATTAAATACCAATTAAATGATTGATTGACTCATATTTAGTTCAATTAAATATAATATTAAATATTGAATAAGCACAACAAATGACTCTAAATTTTGGTTGATTTCAATTCGTACACTATTTTTAGGTTATAATCAGTTTGAGTGTAAAAAAGTATTGATATTAGAAAAGAAATCAAATATTAATACAAATAATATAAAAGTAATTCAATTGCATAGCGTTTACAGCATTTACAATACAATAAAAATATTCACAAATATTTATTTTTTTTTCACTCAAACGCAGCCATAAGTAATACCATAAAATAGGGTTCAAAATAAGTTTATCTTTGATTTTAAATAATTTTTGAGGCACTTTAAAAAAGTGGATTTAATTATAATGTTTGCACACAAATGCATTTGTGAGATGCTTTCAGATGAGTATTAACGATGATCTTCTACTTTATTTGCTGAGACAATTTCAAAGCAATTAAAAAATAGTTCAAATATTTTTGAGCCCTATTTCATATAACAAAACACTAATTCACAAACACTATGACGTAATTTAGTGTCCGTTTCACTAAATATTGATAATCAATGTTTAGTTAACTAAAGACTTATTTTATATGATATTTCATTTGCCGGTAATTTATTTTTAGACGATTTAAAAATAATTTTTTTATCATTTATTATAAGGTTTTAATTACTTTACAAAACTATAATATCATAAAAGTGTTGAAACAAACAGTTATTTACAAACAAAATAAATAACATTTGATTGTTATGTAAATTGCATTGAATTGTGATTTTGAAGAAGTGGTGAGTCTTTTAATTGTTTAAATCGTTTAAACATTTTCTATATTAATATTAAAATGATTTACAATAATGTCTCAAAACATATGTCTTTTTAAAAAAGAATTCAAATTAATGAATAACTAAAGCCTTAATATATTAAAAACAGATTTTAATTACTATCATAAGTGATGTCAAC
>JAQGCH010001443.1:0-15670 GCA_034699485.1 Nanhermannia elegantula | reverse complement strand
GGTATTGGGCTTACTCCCCCTTATGTGTTAATGCATAAGGGGGAGTAAGCCCAATACCAGGGGTGCCGGATCTTTAGTCGACATGAGTTGGTGTTTGCATACAAATTAAATATTTAAAAAGTTATAAGAGTAATAATATTTTAAATAATTTTATTTTATTAATTATTTCATCAAAGATTTGATTGTAAGTAAACAATATTTCATAGAAACATATATAGCATTAAAATTCAATGGAAAATTTATTATCAAATATCAAAATTTTTCCGGTCCTATAAAAGCTATAAAAAACTGCAGCAATAAATCCAATGACACAAACTTTTCCGCTTCTATTAATCATAACGTCCTGCCATTTACGGTCATTCATACACTTCTTATAAGGAATTCTAGTGAATGTGACCATGGAGTAAAGAGGTATCCAATAGCGCGGAAATACAATATTTAACAAGCTATCAAACTTTTTGCGAACTAAAAAACTTTTTGAATTGACTAAATCTCGCATTTCTATGTAGTTATACATCGCTAAGTCTATTATAGAGTGACAGTTCTCTATACGACTCGCACTAAATAGAGGCAAAACTTGTCCGATTGAGTTTGAGTTCTGTTCGAGAAGTTCGTCGAGTATAAGGCAGTCTTCGAAACCACAGTTCATTCCCTGTCCATAGAATGGGACCATCGCATGGGCCGCGTCTCCCATTAGTAAAACCTTTTCGTCGTAGTTATAAGGATTGCATTTTATTGATATTAGCGGTAAGGGTTTGGCGTTGAAGAAAATTTTAATTAATTGATCCCTAAATTTGATGATTAATCATAATTAATATTATTTGTTAAATAAACACTTTATAAACAGTTTATATAAATCTTCTCCAAAACTATTAGAATAAAAGAAACTTTAATTACAAAAAGTTTTCTAAAAATAACTTTTGACTTTCTATTGATTAAAATAGTCTTAAGTCTGACAAAAGATATTTTGTTATATTAAGCAAAAGTATAACTCACTCTCCAATCAAAGGTATAGAGTCCGGAAAATATTGATTGAAAAAGTCGAGTAAATCGTCTTCGGTCTTAATTAATTCATAATAAGTGAAAGGCATAAATAGAGTGACAGTAAAGCTATGGTCTAAATTAGGTAAAGCAATCATCATGAATGAGCCCCGCGGCCATATATGGAGGTAATTCACTTCCATAGCGTACTGTCCGTCAGGTTTTGCGGGTATACATAACTCGATATATCCGTGCTCTATATATTTCTGACTATAATCAAATCGAATAAGTTTAACCATTGCTCTCCTAACTGAAGAGAAGGCTCCGTCGCATCCTATTATTAGGTCTGCCTTTTGTAGTTGCTGTTTGTGTTTTTCGTCATTAGTTATGAATGACATCTTACCTAAAATAACAGTTGAAAGTTAATCGGTTCATAATTACACTCAAGTTTCTTATAGTCTTTTTTCAAGTCTATTAAAATTTGAATTAGTATTAACGGATTCAACGGTTAGAAAATAAGCTTCTGATTAGAGTTTTAAAAAGCTTTGTGTAAAACAAGTTGAGAAATAAAATTTTTTCATTTAAATACCAGTATATTGTTGTATATAATTTACATAATCCATAAAATATTTGAATTTAAATAACAAGAAAAATCACTTGTTATTTGTTTTATTGTGATTTATAAAATTCGAGTTAAGAAAAGTAGTTATAATGGGAACTAAAGAATCAATAAGTAGTGATTCTAATAACTCGAATGATGGCAATAAAGATAATTATCATAAGAAACCGACAGATGAAAAAAGTGAAGAGCACTGTAAGATATGTTTGAATGAGTTAAATAACAGATCTGTAACTGACACGTGTGGGCATACATTCTGTTTTGATTGTATTAGTCGATGGTCTCAAAGACATAATGATTGCCCTTTTTGTAGACGCATATATCATAACATCTCATATCATATTATGCCTGATGGTCAGTGCGATCGAATACCTGTTGGAACTCAACCTAATGGTCACAATCCTAATATAGATGATAATCAATTCATAGTTGGGGAACAACTGACTCAACTGAGAATGTATAGGGCTTTTCAGGTGCAACACATCGAACAATTGAACCAAAGTTTGAATTATTTGGACCCGAACTCTATTCAATACATAGAAGTCATGCAACGAATAGCGAACGCAGAGGTCAGACTAGAAGAGTGTACGGAAATGATTCTGCAGTTGAGACAAAATTTAAGACTATTTATGCCCAAAGAAATGGCAATCGCTATTCAAAACCACAATAAACATAATAATCTCAGGAATGTGGGCAGTCATCAAAACATTATTCCTCTTATTCAAGAAGAAGATTCCTCTGAAATACTTTTTCACCAAAATTTAGGTAAAGAAGAGAATCCACAGAATATTTCTGTCATAGTAGAGGACGATTATCCGAATCCAAACCCGCAGAACGGAAATGATATACCTGTTATTGCAAAAGAATCTGGGATTATGTCGGAGCCAAATGTCAGCGAAAACAGTCAACTGAATGGCATTGATAGTGAAAAAGTTAATCAGAATGAGGAAAAAGATAACAATACAAACAGTCAGAATCAAGAGAATAATGATAATCTGCAGAATAATACAAATGTCGGTTTAAATGATTTGAATCAACAAAAAGAAAATATACAGAACACTAATGATAATGGAACTGATAATCAGAAACAGCAGAAGACCAATGATTCCCAGAAAGGTAGAAGTGAATAATTAGGAAAACTTGACCATAAAAAAGATGTCTTAATAACATTTAGTCATTAAGAGTATTCAATTATAATTATTGGTGAGAAATAAATTCAAGTTTAAAACAAAAATTTCATTTCATTTCAATCTTTTTATATAATGCAAAGCCTAAAGTCTAAAAGGTTTTAAGAAAATTAAATATAATTTTATAGCTTTGGTTCATTTCCTGAAAGGTCTCAAATATCTATAATTTTTTCCAGATTTTCTTTAATAAAATTTTAACTGAGCTTAAAAATAGTTTGAAATCTTTTGTGACAAATACAATAATTGTATTTATTATTTAAAAAAATGTAATCAAATTCACTATTAATTCTATATTAAACTTAATTTTATTAATCGGATTATTATTTTAAATGGAAAATCAAAATACTGTAATGTATTTTAAAAATTTACTACGGAGTAAAGCTTAATAACTTTTATGCGTCTTATTGTTATTTAATTTAATATAAAATTTAATATTTTTTACAAAAACTTTCGCAATAACTCATCGAAATACCGGTAATAACATTATATAATAAAAGTTTGTATTTCAACACAAAAAACTAAAAAAAATTGAATCCTTATCTAACTTAAGTGAAAAAACTAAGTTTTAGACAAATTGATTATACCTTAGAATGAATTTTTAGTGATTTCCTATACTTATCCACTTTATGATTCATAAAATTGAATAATTTTTAACAAATTCCGCAATTGTTATTAAAATGGGATCAAATAATTTTAAAATTTAATTCTAAAGCATAAAAATTACTTTACTATCTTGTAATACGTTTACTGCTCTTATAGGAAGAGTTAAATCAATTTTTTCATTTGATATGAAATTATGAAAATAAAATAGACGGACAGTAAAAATAAGTGAATTCCTATTAATTTATATAAATGCAGTTATCATTCGTACCATTAAACTAAATAATAGTCCAATCAGTATCATAAATAACTATTAATACAGGAGTTATCTTGTAATTGACTCTATTATGCACACAATTGTCATATTATTTTTATGCAATCAATGATGCGATTCTTGGATATGAGATTAGATAACAGATTATATCATACACGCATTGACGCGAATCTCAATCATAATATTGAGCAAACGATAGAATAAATGAAATGTAAATTCAAAGGATTTCGTAGAAGAAGAAAATAATAGTCTTTTGATTATTATCAGAACGCGTTTAGACTGAAACTGGACCTGAAATAGATTACAATTTTTCTTTGCTTTAACGGACTTTAGATAAGAAAATAAATTTCAATTATTTCTTGTTTCTTAATTGAATCGCATAAGGATTCAGTTACTTTAATAAAGAAGTATTTCTTTATCTACTCTCTTGATTCATGTTTGTGATAAACAGAATTAATTTCCAAAAACCAATATATCTTATCATAAACTAACAAAAAAATCTATAAGAATATGAAATAATTTAATCCAAAGTCAAAACTTCTTAATAAGCTTACATATTATTTTCCCCTAACTTTGATATCACGCGAGAGAGAAATAAAATCCAATTACAAGTTACATAAGAATCGCACTGAAATTAAATTAAATAATATCTGACTGACATCATATCTATAATTATAACGGTTATAACTAAGGGTAATAATAGAGTAAACTAAAGTCATTACTAGAGATTTCATTCTTATATAAATCAATATTTTTATCGGAATGAGATATCAAGATATCGATTAAAAAAGTATTGTATAAAATTGTTATAAGCGGTCAGTAAAGGACAGCGAAATAGCAATAGAAGTACTAAAGAGACGATCTCTTAAGCAGATGACAACAATTTAAAGCCTTAGCAATAAGTTTTCAGTACTTTTAAGTTCATTTTTAAGGTCACTTTTATTGACCTCTTTTTGGTTTTTCATAATTCTTATAAATAGCAAACATTATAACTAAATATAATTAAATATTTTAGAAGTTTTAGATCAATATTAGACCCAAAATAAATAAATATATATTCAGTCTTTAGTAATACCTAAACCCATACCTGTACTAACCCTGACCTAAACCATGCCTTCTCTCACTCAGCTCTCACTGCACTCATTATGTGTGCAATAGAGAGCACCCGTCGGTACTTAAGCCATATATTTAATAATTAATAAGAGTTTTATTGATTTATTATTTAAAAAGTATTTATTTACAGTATTTAAACATTTATTTAAATAGTGTCCAAAGCGGTGAGTTATATAAGCTCTACAGATAACTACACTTTTAAAGTGGTGGCGTTGACTCGTCTACAACTTACCCACGCTCTTAAAGTGGTTTAATGTGCTGTAGTTCTCATGAATCAACATTTTTTAAAGATAATAAAAGCATTAGTTTATCGGTTCGTTGTTTAAAGAGCACTAAAATGTTTAATAACTTACTATCTCTTGAAGAGTTTGAAAAAATTTTCTTAAGATATAACAAATGGAAAAACAAACATACCTTCATCTAAATTGGCTGCAACTAATTTATGGTTAAAATTGAGTTTAATATTCTTGTATTTTTCTGCCTCAGTCAATAGCAGCTCATTTAGAAATCTTCTGCCAACAGATAGAATAAATTGATCTTTTCTTCCATAAGGAATCTCTCGTTTACTGCCACTCAAGTCATGAATAAGTCTCGCCTTCATTTTAATGGCATAGTTCTCCAAAATGTAGTCTTCGAGACCTAATGATCTTAAAGCACTTCTACCTCTTTCAGAAAGAGCCATATTGATTGATTTTCCGGGTACGTGCTCTAGAGTTCGCGGATCTTCTCTCATCTCATAAATATCTACCTAAAAATAGCCCAACATTTTTTCTATCATTACTCTTGTAATACAGTCAAAGAATGCTTAATAAAGAAATAATCAATTCTTCAAATGCCTCAAATGACCCAAAATCAACATCTATTTCATGTTAAATTCACCTCAAATTTGTAATTAACCAAAAAGCTTATGTTTAAATACCTGTACTGTGTTTTAATAACTGACTTTCATTAATTAGTCATTTAATCTGGAAATCTATGAAAAGAATTTGTTAAAAAGCAATAGTATTTTAAAGATATTTCCTTTTTAGATTAGATCTAAACAATTGATAGATTTTAATTAGAAAAATAAAAAATACTATAAATAGTAAGTCTTTAATACTAGTAATAAATTGAAATAAACTTTTTCTTGTTTCCTAAACTACTGTATAGTCTAAACAATTTTCTATTTTCACTCGATTACAGCTATTTTACATGAAAATGTTTGTTATACCGTATTATGAGATACGCTTTTCAGTCATAGAAAAATTTTTACTTTTATGATAACTAAAATTCTTGTTATATTATGTCATTTAACTGCATTATATAAGTTAGAAATTTTTTTTGAATGCTTGGGCAATGAATTGTGCAAATCATTACTTGATATCCTTTTCTTGCGAGAAAACATGAAACCATTGATCCGACCTGTAATTGAAGTAAAAACTTGTTATTATAGAAAGTAATGTTAACAAAGAGCTGGTGTGCGGAAAGCTCAGAGGTGACACTCGATTACTTTGGTATAAAACATGAATAAATACCAATTATGAAAACTTTTAATGAGAATTAGGAATCCTATTGACTAATCTTATTCTTTATTACATTGAAGCAGACCTTGAGATTCCGAGATTTGAATCTCAGACTTCGTACAGAAGCTGACATTTATTGTTAGCATAAAGTCTATAACTTTTTAAAACACTGCATAAGCAATATAACTACTAAAAGCTGCAAAAGTTCTGATATTAATGTAAATGAGAATCAGTATGTAAATGAATTATTTTTGGGTATATTTTGGTTAATTTGAGACTAAGTTACTGTATATACTTTTGAAAAAAGAGGTTAATTATAAGAAAATAAATTATCCCATTGGGCTAATGAATAATTTGATCGGATATGTTAAAAACCAGATTATGATCCTATGCATAATGGAAAAGTTTTTCACACATTGAATAATGTTTTTGTTTTGCACTAAACTTTTGGTTCAAAGAATAGTAAACTCGAAATGTAAAGCTTTTATCTAAATTTTTAGGCAATTTTGTATAAGTGTTCCATTAAAATAAATAAATATTAAGCTCTGAACAAAACAAAATTTTCATTTTAGTAATAGCACAGAAAGTTTTATTTTTCATCATTTGAAAACATCAAAATTCTTCAATATATTGCAGAGGACTTTCATAAGAGTTTTTTTTATTAACATATATTTATTAATTATCTTGTTTATTAATTTTTTTACTTTTTGACTTCAATACTACTGATATTTCATAACCTAAATTAAATCCTAATTTCCGTACTATCTATCCATTGAGTCAGCATTTTTAGAAACTTAAGCACTTTTTTAGCACTGTTATAAAGTATAGATACTGTATATTCTGTTATATGTTAAAAAAGTGTCGAAACCTTTTATAAACAATAATAACTGTGTGCACATAATGTAGAGAAAAGTTAAATGTTATCTAAGATCTCAAAATTTTTTAACTGTAATAAATGTTCGTTTAGTGTCAAACATGTTCTATAATTGAGATACAGTTAAATATTCTTTAATTTTTATGTTAATAAATATTTAATATAAAAGCTACAAAAGGCTGAACAGCATAGTAATCATTAACTTTCATTTAGCTTACATTAAAGCGTAACACAAAACACATTCATTTAATTGCTAATTAGAAATATATATCTTTATTGCATAGTTTTAATCAAACATTTGGGAATTCATATCCATTCGCCTCTATTTTAGATCATCATTATGTCACTCAAGTTATTAAAACTCGTTATGATTCGATGGTTTCACTGCTCGAGACTCTAGAAATATTAGATCCCAATCAATAAAACTATTGGTTATGACAACAAATCAGTGAGTTCTGAAAAAATTAACTTTTCATAACTGTAATTAATATTATATAAACTTCAGGATAAGTATACTCTGTATGAAAATCCGGATCTTTATTCAATATGTTTTATAAGAGTTTCAACTTTAGGAACTCGGGTTCTCATTATAGCGAAAATGAGACTCTAATTAAAACTTGTGTTAAATTAAGACGTGAACAATACAAATGATGTTTTCTTATATTACTGACATATTTCCTGAATCGAATTCAAGTGAATCCATTCATAAAATAATGTTTAGCTTGATTTTGAAAAATTTCATTAAATTTTTGTTGTGTTTCTTTATTGAAGACTAGATTTCAAGCTTAAGTTTAAATGTAATTAAACTTTTTTGAAATGCACTTTAATTTTTAATTCTAAGCTCTGTTGAGACTTTATGAGAGAGTTTTTTTATAACTTTTACATAAAAAAAAGTATATAATGATGTACTTTTCTATAGAGACTTCTGAGACTTTTCACATGTTAAAAATTTTTGTCGAGAAAACTGTTCTCAAAAGATAATTATTAAGAAAATTTTTAACAAAAAAATTATTAAAAAATAAATTCTACTTAAAAGTATTACAGAATAAGTATAGTCTTTCATTATGTTCATATTGTTGCACATGTTTAGCATAATCACAAAAGAGAGGCCAGATTTTGGGTTTGTATACTGTAATTAATGTGAGTATTGAATAAATCATGAGTTCAAAGACTTTTTTTTACTGAACCCAACTTCTACGGAGTTTAGCGCAAAAATTTAACTTTTTCTATCAGACCCTAGATTTGAGGCATTTGGGACATAACTCAAAAAGGACAGGACACAAAAAATTACATATAGGGTGAAATGCTATTGCATTTCAAGGCTCTCAGCTATCTGTAGGAACCATTGAAATATGATTTAGAGAATAATATTCATTGTATAATTATTTTGTAATCATTTTTAAGAATTTATTTCACTTTACAAAAGTGAAATAATTTTTTATATTTAAAAATGTAATCAAAACAAAGTTAAACTTTACTCTAAGCCAATAGTAATAGCCTTGAATATTGAGATATCTTGTTATTTATCTTCTCATTGAAGAGATAATGACTTTAACTCAAAGTCAACATAAGTATTACAAATAAAGCAAACGTCAAAAGCGTTTAAAGTTTACAATAATTCCCATTTAAAACGCATTAACTTTTGAATTACGTTAAGATAAAGTGTGTGTAAAGCAAAGCAATTAAATAATGAGAAAAATAACTTCTTTATTACATACCAGACCTCCTCCTATGACAGCTACAGTTTCCATATTCCCGACTAATTTTGCTGTTAAAGCAAAAAATTAAAATAAAAGTGCACTCAAGTTAAAAATGAATAACAAATTTCATAAAACATATGCAAAAAATCTTATAAAACAATAAATAAAATCTAATAAATCATAAGTAAAAAGCACTGTTAAAAATTGAATTTAAACGTCAATACATTAAATCAATAGAATAGTGAACTGTATAAAAAATTACACTAATATATCATTTATAAAGCAGTGGTAAGTTTGTTGCCCATTAAAAACTAAGAGAATCAATACTAACATTCAGGCGATGGCATTCTGGTTACTGGTATTCAAAATTCAAGGTCTAGGCTCTCAACTGATTGCCTAAAATTTTGGTTTTATAAATATTTGCCAATAATTTACTAAATAGTTTTGGAGCTAAAGTGTCTCTGATCTTACACTTGGCAACAACTAAACTGATAGTACCGATAGTACAGCACAATGGATAATAAGATGAATAAATAGCTGATAAACTTAGAGCTGTGTTCAATACATTAACATTATAGTGAAGCACCACTTTATTCATGCACTTATGGAGAGCTGATGTGTAGCACGTATTTGAGTACTACGTATTGCACACTTAAACTCTTTACCAGAAATTTTTTCATAACTTTTATTATCTGCTTTTAAAGCCTTTTTGTATATGTTAGTCAAGTAATTAAGTGTTTTATCTCTAATTTTTATCTTCGGTGTGTTTTTTTCCTTATTTTGAGCATATCTTTAACTGTTATATAAATTGTAATTTTATTCAATTAGATCTTATACAGTATTAGTCTATTAACTGAATATTTTGTTCTACAATGAAATTTAGTGAAAAGTTGACGGAATTTTAGACCTAAGATAAACAAAACTTTGAATAAAAGCAAATTATTTGATAAGAACTATATTTATTGTATTGAATAATGCAAATGATTTGTTAATGGATAGACTTTTTGAGAGCTTAAGTTTTTAACAATAAAAAGCAAACAAATCTGAACAACTAAAGTAATATTTAATGTTTTCAATTTTTTATATTGCATATTACATTATATATAACTACTGCATAACATTATTTGATTAGTCAGTAACACAGAATCTGATTTTACATTATGACTGCATTTGATATGTTCATTGGAGTGGAAATAATAATTAGACGAAAGTGTGTCACTTTCACCATATGTTACCCAATAGTGCGCTGAACTAAACATTTTTTTGCAAATGACAAATCAAATAATCAGAGAATAATCAAGTTTTATTGGATTAACAAAAAAACTATTATATTTCTAATTAAAACTAATTTTCACGTAAAGATTTAATTAAAGCTATGATTTATACGGTATAATAAAAATACAGTCAATAAAAAATATTTTCAATAATAATGTTTATAGAGTTTTGTTAAATGTTATCCTATTTTATGAAAATAAGTTTCTATTTTACGCTAACATTTGACGGAAAATATTTAAATATAACAAAAAATTATTAAGAAATTTACATATATATTAAAAAGTTAATTACATACTTATAATGAGGAAGTTTTATAATGAGTTGAATAATTAGGTAATAAAATATAAGTTTTTTAAGATGAGGTAAATAAGAAATAAGTCATAATTGAGTTTGCATTGAAATTGAAAGCATAATAAAAATGTCAAGTTTTCCACTGCAATAAAAACGTTTGAAACTATAATAATAAAAGATTATTGTTGTGAAAGTAGTTCTTTTGATTATAAGACTGATTATAAGGAGAAGTAATTTATAAGAGGCTTGACTTCTAATTTTTGAAGCAAAGCTTTTCATAAGTTTAGAAAAGTATTAGAAAAGAAAAGTTTAGAAAAATAGCACAAAAAAGTGATAAGAAGTGAAACACACATTAGATAAATGTTATCAAATAAAATAATTTGAAATTAAATGAGAAATTAATTAGAATTTAGTGATAATTAATGTTTAGACATTCATTAAATAACGTATTGTGGGCTGATATGCCTTCTGTTGGCCTTGGAGTGGAACTTGGGGTTGTTGTGCACGACGGTGAGGTTGGACCGCAAGTTGGATTACTGGTACTTGTTGTGGTTGGTATTGATGTTGAACCTGTTGTTGATAGTCATAGTTTCTGAAAAGTGGTTGAACTTGAACTATACTATTTTCAGAATTCTGTTGATTTGTTTGATAAACACCTTCAGGTTCGCTTTGATAGAGCTGTTGATACTGTTGTGGCTGAGTCTGTGGCTGATTCTGTGGCTGACTCTGTGGCTGATATTGTTGTGATTGATATGTCTGCTGATTCTGTGCTTGCGATTGAGGGTTATATAGGTTTCTATACTGCTGTTGAGTGTTAAAAATGGGTTGATTTTGCTGTATTGCTGAGTATTGCTGTGGCTGTGGTTGATATCTCTGTTGTAGCTGTTGTTGAATTGGCTGCTGATAAACGGTTTGCTGTTCCGGTTGGTATTCTGGTGCTGAACGTGATTGATATGCCGATTGTGTTTGTTGTGTCGGTTGAGATGGTTGTAGAGCTTGTAGAGGTTGTAGTGCTTGTCTGTGATGGTATATTGAGAATTGAGCTGCAGGTTGTTGTGTGGGCTGTTGTTGACGCTATAGTTAAGTGAATATTTTGATTGAATAATTCATTTAATTGTTTGTTGTTAGTGATTGTCTGCCTGTATTACAAGCAGTAGTCTTTGTTTTATATATAATTATTGTATATTAACTTCAATTTTTGTAATATTAAGCCTAATAAATAATTTCTTACGTAATTTGAGTTTTCATTTCCGGTATTTTGAGTGGACTCCTGTTGGTATAGTTGTGGATTTGATTGAGGCTATAATTATGTTATAATTGTTATGAAAATTAATGATTGAATGCTTTATAATTACTTATTATTAATAAAATATAAAGTCTATAATTTAAAGTTTTCCAGAGTGTGTCTGATTTTTCTGTCTCTAATTCCTCAATAATGTATATCAACTTTTGCATTAATAACAATTAAGAATTTTATATTAAAAATTATAAATAATTAACAATTCTTTTGTTATGTGCTGTATATGTGTACTGCTATCAAAAAATAAATGCCTGTAATTAAGCTTAAAAGTAAAAGGTCTTTAAAATATTTAATATTCAATTTTTGTAATGATCTTGCTTAATATTCTATAAGAATAAGTTAATTGAAGACTAATTGATATCTGAAAATAAATTATTTTGTTCGCTAATAAATAGGGAAAATATCTATTCTTTATAAAAACAGTTACTTATAAAAAAGGCATTCTTGTCATTATTGTTGATGAATTACATGAAAGATAAATGTTTTTTTCTTACTCAATGTGAAAACTTATAAATACAAGAATACAATATACTGAGCACAAGAGTTTATCCGGAAGAACTTCATGGTTAGAGGTATTCATGTCTATAAAGCTCCTCAACATATAATCTTTTATGTGGGTTACGAAAAGTTTTCCTTTTGTTAGTAAGCAATAAGTTATAAACATATCAGAGCATAAGTTACTGAACAGAATTTCGATATTCAGAAGAAAACTAATATAAAATTTTAATATTCAAATAACATTATTTTAAAGCAATTTTCAATATTTATTCTATAGATATAAAGGCACGTAACAGCTAATGAATAACAGCACTTAACAGAAAATACGGTACATTTGACTAGTAAAATGATTTCAAAATATTGATTAGATTCTGAAAATTTTGCGAACACTCTATTCGTACGAATATTCGTAAATAATTAAAAATTACAAAATATTCCTTTGAAATGCATTGACTTAAGCCTTACTTTATAACCAATTGGTGCGCTGGCAGAAGAGGTCGGATGGACCACATTATTCAATGTATAAGAAAAGCCATTATTATTTTGATTGACATCCAGTCTTCCATTTCCGGCTAATTTTTGTGAATAAGAAGGCGCCAAAACACCCAAACCTATTGAAAATCTTGGTTCACTTTTATCATCTTGACTTTGAGTGGTTGCAAATGATAGAGAACAACAACTCATCAAAACTAATAATATAACTATATTTTGCATAATTAAAATCTTTATAACCAGAAAACAAGTTTATCTGAATGTAAAACTTTGACTTTCAAACAACAATTGAGCACTTTTTGAAAATTTTCCGCTTTATATAACTAAATTTTTTTATGAGAACTCAATTTTTTACGGGCCGTAAAAATAGAAATGATTTATTCACTTAACCGACAGAGCAGTCATTATTTACCTCAAAAATTATTTGAAAATTAGTTATTATTTCAATTAAGTCTAACTCAACTGTTGACGTAATGATCACTGAAATGACTTAAATTCACTTTTGTTTAAGAGTTCGCTCCATTTATTTGCATTGAGAACTATTTCCAAAGAATAGATACGATAACTATAATCTGATGATAAGTCAAGCGATAGGTTGAGATCCGATAGCT
This sequence comes from Nanhermannia elegantula, assembly GCA_034699485.1. Lineage (NCBI taxonomy): Eukaryota > Metazoa > Arthropoda > Arachnida > Sarcoptiformes > Nanhermanniidae > Nanhermannia > Nanhermannia elegantula. Next base: position 2,353 of record JAQGCH010001443.1, on the reverse strand, counting down.
ATAAATTAATGTTATTTAATAAAATTAAATCAATTAAGCTTTGTTTAATGGCTATAAATATGTTGAGTTAATTAGAGTTATATTATAAGAGTTAAAAAAAAGTTTATGGAAATATACAAACATTTAATTCATTCTCTCATTCTTTGCATTACTGTAAATATCTTTAAGGATATGATCAGTGATCACGATATGATCGTTGATAATGATAATGATTATGATTATTGCTAATAATACTTAAACGGCTAATGGTTTAAGTACTAAATATTGGGTGAATTTCTTATGCTATTCCTGTCTAATAATTTAAATGAGTAATTAATTATACGTTTTATAATTACTGGGGAGTAATAAGTTTTGTACTTAATTTAGTTCATTGTTTTGTTTGCTTTAAACAAATAGACTTAATTGCGGAACAAATAAATTATAATTCGCTTAACAAAATAGGATTCTCTGGTTTTTGAATACTTCAATCAATTATTTCTCCATATATTAGACGCTTGTTATGTGAAATATGTGTTATGTTATATTCATTGCTAACAAATTAAGTTCATTTATTTGTTTTATCATTCAATTTGATTATTAAAATCGCTCACAACTCATATTATATATAAATATTGATATTTTTTATTTCTATTTCAAAAATTTCTAACTTTCACACCGTTCGCACCAAAACAATGAATGAATAAATAGATTTAATGCTGTGGTTTAATTGTAATTATAGTCACGTCAATGACTATAACTCATTACGCTATAGGAACTCAAATGTTGTTTAATATTATCGGCCGTAAAGATAATGAATTTAATAATTTTGCCAAAAAATTTAATAATTGACAATTATTTTGATTATTAAATATTTGTCTCATTTGAAATAAACATAAGGCTATTCATAAAGTCTTAATTTTATTTTAATTAACTTAAAATTTTAATTAAGAAACAGGTTTTAGTTTTTATTACTATAGTATTAGTTATTAATTTTAAAAAATTTTTGTACGATTACAAGTTTTAATTACCGGTAATTTTTCTTCCGATTTAATATTTTTTGTCTCTTACAAAACATAAGATTCTATTTCTGTACTAAAATTATATCAATTGTTAATAAAGTTTCATAATTTTGTAATATTTTGCTTACATTAAACTTCATTTTCGTAACTCATATGTAGAGTTTTGCAAATATGCATAAAAAGTGCACATAATTAGTACTGGAAAATACACGAAATTTTTTCGCATATATTTCTCACGCATAATACACATGTATATGCTGTATAACACATGTATTTTCTAAATTATAGCTTGGCGAATTTAAAAGATTTAATACAATTTTCTATGATTATTGCAATTATTCAATATGAACTTCCTTGAATTTGCACCTACTTAACATTTCGCACTATCTAAGCTTGCACCATCATACAACAGTAGCTTTTTTTATAGCCTGTACTTTTGTTTATCTTTGATTATCAATTATATTCGTATAGTTTTTTTGCCTTACTGTATACTTTTCTCATCAAAAATTCCGTCATTCATCATACACTACTGTCACACAGTTATAACAAAAAACATTTTATATGTTACTGTATAAGTTTCACTGGGATTAGCAGCTATTGTGTGAATGGGGTTATAGCTCTACTCAAATTTTAATGGAGTAATTTTTATAAATGTCATAATTTTAATTTTCACTATGTCATCCCCTAACAAAAATTTCTTGGTATATAATTATTAGATTTGGAAGCTTACAAGGCTCAGGCTTTAAGAGCCTATGGACATCATTAGTTATAAGTAAGGTGAGGAAAATATGCCTTAAAAATATGAATGAAAAATATGCACATAAAAAATGATTTTTGCTTAAAATATTTTATTACAATCCGAATTAATTTCATTTTGAATGATGGTGGTCAAAATTTCTCTGGTTTCTGAGACTATTTTTTTGCAAAATTATATTTTTTAGTCAAGAACAATGACAGCCGAAAAATTGCTCGTTTTTCTGATAAAATTTTTTCTAAATATAAGTTTTTGCGCCAAATTTTTACAGTTAATTCACTATAAATATCATTAAAATATGTAGATTGATATAAATTTTAGAACTATGTCAAAATTAATACAAGAATTAAGAAAATATGTACAAAAATTCTAAAAAGGCAAATATACAGGCATTCAAAAAGGACTAAATATGCATATATATGAAAAATACCTGTAAAGTGTGTCTCAAACAACATGATTTTAAGTGATTCATACACTTTTTACAACGTGTTATCACAAAGTATATGAAGCATGCAAATATGCATTCCCCCACCCACCCCTCCCCCATTAGTTATAAGCAGTGATGAGCAGTGCTTGAGAACTTGGTGCTCAGTGACGAGCC